>KN835424.1:0-33882 GCA_000827255.1 Suillus luteus UH-Slu-Lm8-n1
CAGAGAGTATCAGCTCCTCTGGCGTTTGTCCAATGAGCTGTGTTCTGCAACTCAGCAAGTAAAACTCACCTGCTACCATATACTTGAGTCCTATTGCCGCGAGTACCACACAGGCGATGTTAACAGCCAGGAAGATAATAACTAGGAAGAGAAGCATGGTTCTGGATCCTTGATACATGGCATGTAACCGAGCAATCATGATGACTTACAGCATCTTTTAGTCGGGTCAATACCACTGAGATTTTGCAGCTCACCGCCCAGCATGGCAGCCATGACCACATTTGTCGAATTTATTGCGTAATCCAGAATGTTGCCTGAAATACCCAATCAGTGACCACCTCGTACTAGAATCAGACGCTGGACTCACAACTGTGTAGTCATTATGTTGAATCAAGGTCAATGATCAGAATTTCACTCACCCCTACATATGTGTATTAATCGAATAGAAGGGAGATGGTTTCGGAATACTCACTGCATCTGTCAGCGAGACCAATGGCATAATTGCTGTGTGCTGCTGGTCAGAAGAATCAAACACACTGCATATGAGACATACCCAGAACATTGACACTAATCGTCAGATATGAACTATTAGCACAACACCAATATTTGGCCTCGATACATACACAGAGTAAGGTATTCCAACATAGCGTACCTAGCACATTTTAAGGTCAGCACAACAACCACCCATGGTACAGTATAATATGAGGTACGAACAACCAAATACAGCACAGTCATGGGGGACCAGCGTTGCCTCTGTCGCGAATTCATCGTATTCTCCTGTTTTTATGAGGAGGCTCCGTCACTCACCCAGATCAGTTCAATCTATTATGCCATTCTCAGCGAGTTAGCTGCTCTGGCGATCAGGTCAACATACCTCTTGTCCAATTGTTAATGCTGGAGTTATCATAAGAATGGCATCGAGATCAGAAATACGTCTTGCTCGCCCCAGTCATGTACGACCACGACGCCGGCGGCAACTGTAAAATGCAAGTCGTTGTTAAAACGAGACATCACCAATTGACACGACAGACCTATCCAATAGCTTGAAAGTAGTTGGAAATCAATCATCGGCCACCAAATGGGATCATTTGAGACGAAAGTCATATTCGAGGGATGGGTGTGAGCGAGTGATGTTGGGGGTATTGAAGATCTAGTCATTGTTTGCGTGCTAGATATACCACCGTCCAGCGCCTGTGTCGCCAAAAGGGCACGACGGAAACGGATGTTTGATTGACCGCGCCTCAAGACCCTTGATTGTGTGGAGTCAGTGTTGCGGTACAACCTCAAGCATGAAGAGGAAGTCATCAAAGTAAATTTTAATTTGCAAACCAGTATAACGCACGCGACTGCTTGAACACCAGGAAAGTGCCAGTCGTTGGCGATGTCGGAAGCTTATTTCCAACGCGATTTTGGGTTGTTCTTGTTGCAGGCGTGCATAAATTGAAGAGTTCTGAAACAAACCAATCAGGTCTAAGCCTGATGTGATTGAACAAAGTACTCACGTGTACCCTCTTCGGCCTTGTTGTACGGGCCCGGGGCGTAACAGCTCCTTCGGTAACTCTTATGGAGCAGGGGCCGTCTTGCGGCATAGCACCAGATAAGCCAGATAAGAAACCGTAACAGAGTGGGTCGAAGCATCAGAAAGGGGTGTGCTATACACCCTTGGACAGAGCTATGTGACATTGCGTGCCCACCGTCCACAGAAGAAGTTATGATCGGAGGTGACCATCAGGAAAAGGTGATTCATTACAGAGCGCTCTGTAGCACATTCCAACCTGCTGATGACTGTGTACTTTCTTGCTTGAATCTAATCAAGTAACTTGGGCGGACGTCGGCACATCTTTATCAGGCGGTGAGCAGACTAATGAGAATCAACGAGGAAGAGCAAACCAGCGCGTGCAGAAGGACTCGTCGGTCACGAGAGTTCAGGCAACTAACTTTTGGGCCACTGTGACATGTCTTCGAGATGAGGAAAATACGTGTGAACAGTTTCTGACTACAGTAGTCGGCGACAACTCTGCAGAGAGCGACGTAGTTTGCGTTGGGAGGCTCGTAGGATGCAAGGGCAGTCCAAATTTCCGGAAAAAAAAATGTGTTCATTGAGGGAGACGCGTCATTTCTAATGACGGTCAGTGGTAGTTAGCTTTAGTCAATACTCGCACCTGTCCCGAGTCACGATTTCTTGAAAGATTTCCCTATCTGAAACTTCTCCTCGACAAACTAACGCGTTTCGGAGTACTCCTCGGTCACGAGAGTCCAGTCAGCCAACTTTTGGGCCACTGTGGCATGCACATTCCATGTCTTCTGGTTGAGGAAAAGCTTCCGACGACAGTAGTTGGCGACAAATCTAGAGAGAACGACGTGATTTGCATTGGGAGGATGCAAGGGCAGTCCGAATTTCCGAAATGTGTCCATTGAATGGGACATCGTGATTTCTAATAACGATCAGTAGTTGCAAGCTTCAGTCAAAACTCGCACCTGTTCACGATTTCTCAAAATTCCCGAAATTCCGAGTCAGTTGTTTCTTCCAACTTTGACTCGGTCAAGGAGGAACGGAGAAATAGATTCTGGGCAAGTGTCTGAACCTTCTCCTCGGCAAACTAGCGCGTTTCGGAGGACTCGTCGGACATGAGAGTCCAATCACTTCAATCCAATAAACTGAAGTGACTGCACTTTCTTGCTGGACTCCAATCGGGTAACGATAGCCCTTCCAGAGACAGCACTGCCCACAAAAGAAGTTGTGATGCGCAGGTGACCTTGCAGGGATCCAATCGGGTATCTTGCTTGTCTGGCGGAGCTTGCTTGCGCGTCGACACATCTTTATCAGGCGGTAAGCGGACTAATGAAACCCAACGAGGAGGGGCAAAGTAGCGCGTTACTGTTGGGCCATCATGATGTGCACATTCCATGTCTTCTGGTAGAGGAAAATACGCGTGAGCAGCGTCCGACGATAGCCAGTCCTAGTCAACATTCGCACCTGTTCACATTTAGATACTTCTTCCAACTATGACTCGGTCAAGGAGGAACGAGGTAGAAAATTCAGGACGACAGTTTGAAAACTCTCGATCGTTGACCCCATCATGAATGACGGTATCACCGCTTTACTTGGGGGCTGAAACCGTCACCGAAGATGAAAATTGCGCTAGGGAAGGAACTCTGAGTCGCTGAGGATGATACATCGATGATAGAAAGACTAAGAAAGTGCGTAAGACGCGGATCAGCGAAAAAAGGACCAAGGTCGAGGCTCGGCGATTGCTGGAAGAACTGTTCCACTCAGAGACTCTTTGTCGTCACTGGTTTGTCTATATATTTCTCTTGTCAGCTCCGGTGACTGATTATACACTGGCGTTTTTGAAGTGATAGCTTCGTTTTGGCTTCAACGTTGGGTATGAATCTCGTTTACTGTGCGTCACTGAACTGATGTCCAAGAAGTTGTATTGCACTGTACCTCTACGCGCCTGATCATAACTACGTAGATTTGTGATTTTAATCCCGCAGCTATCAACAAATAAATACTCTAGGTCATCCTACTACATAACTTGAACATTACCGAGCGCACATCGAATACGTGAGATTATCCCTGGCCAACAGGAGGTATCAGTTCAGACGGATAGGAACATCGACATCGTCCTTGACCCAGATACAACCATCGTCACTCATCCTGAACATAGAGCCATCCACCCACCGCCTCCAAGCCATCCGATATGCCTTCTCCAAGTTCTTCGTCCATCGCGCAGTGTCGAACAAGGGCATAGTATCTCTATTTAGGAAAAGACACCTTCGCAGGTCAAGCAGGTCTCCGCATACTTCCACATTGCCATTGGGCTGTACAGTGTAACGGATGCTGTTCCCTAGGGCCACCGCGCGTTCTTCGTATTCATCCCTGCTAGATACCACCATGTACTCGCCAAACCCTGTAGCACTGGCCAAGCTTGCAGCGACCCTAGAAGACATCTTGTGTCGATGGCTTGGCCAGGCACAAGCAATCAACGGCGTGCCAGCCCAGAGCACGCTGGACAACAGACAGTCAATGTCAACCTTGTGGTGTGCATGCGACCACTCACTCAGCTGCTACAGTGTGCGCGCT
The DNA here is from genome assembly GCA_000827255.1 of Suillus luteus UH-Slu-Lm8-n1. Taxonomy (NCBI): domain Eukaryota; kingdom Fungi; phylum Basidiomycota; class Agaricomycetes; order Boletales; family Suillaceae; genus Suillus; species Suillus luteus. The sequence goes on from KN835424.1 coordinate 4,088, forward strand.
ACACTAACATACAAATCAGCTTATAAAGCGAGTATTCGTCGTCGAGGACTTACTTCCGATGTGTCCAGAAAGAGATCAGGAACTCGGCATCGGTAGATATGGTGGTCTTTTGCAGCAACATCCGTAAACCTGATACGTGATGCTATCTCGTCGCCTGCCCACTCCTTGGCAGTTTGGATCAGGTGGGTTTCTCCAGCAGCTGGAAACCGTAGTAACCAGAGGATGCTATGTGGAACCCGAGCTAGAATATGAAGCCAAGTTGCAAATATGATCTAATATGATCTCAGAGACCAATTGACGACATCAAATACTGCCAGACACTCACGGGATCGATCTGTTTAGTCGCTGTCTGTCAGTTGTTTGTGTATAATAAAAAATGTAGATCAAACCTTGTACAACTTTGTAGTACAAAAATGGGAGTCAACAATGGCAAGTGAAAAACAGCCAAAAGGATACGTACTTGATTAAAATTAGCGAAAATGATAGCATTCCTGGAACAATGATCAGAATGGGCTGTCATAACGTAGCAGCAGCACCTACAAGGGTAAATCAGGAAACAGGGCTCGTCTAAGATCCGCTCTACACTTGGTTTCATCATTCCAGAGCTTTTCCGCTGGCGTGTGAGCACGCTCCTCGACAGACAGATTTTCGCCATGTCGACAAGATTGTTTGTGGTCGGTGACGAAATATGTATGCTAACAAAAAGGTTCAAAGCTCCAGACGCCCAGACAGCGGTAAAATAACCCACTGGCATATATATTGGACACTCCGTGCTAAATTCATGTGAGCCTTGATCTGTAGTAGTTTTGTCTAGAAGGACATACTATATCCAAAGGGGAGAGGATGATTCTGGATCACCCTCCTCTCCTACTGGAACGCCGAAATCACTGTGTTGGCAACAATGATTTAGGCTTCGTTTCCGATATGCTTGAACCCGTGCAAATAGGTCGACAGGGCATGTAATGCTATCACAAACGAGATAGTCGCACCAGGCTGAACAAGATAACAGATCAGGGTTGCGAGCTCAGGACTGTATGTGGCAAAAACTCACTGGCTGCCAGTGTTCCAGCATAACCCATCAACGAGATCTGAACGGGACTTGGCCTTGCAGCGAAGATCTCGTTCCTCGCTCCTCTAGTATAACCGCCCAAGTCGACAACTGTACTATTTCGTCAAGGGGACGTCCTGAGGGAGGAAGGCGACGTACGGATATGTATATGATCCTCTTCAATCCTGTTAACGATGTCTACATTTGACCAAGAAGAGACATCGAGAAAGTTGAGGCCGCCCTGCTCAAAGTACTGCCGGAAGGCTGACCCGTCAGACGGGCTCGTCGCATATAGAAAGACGCAGAACCGATTCTGGTCATGTAGCTGGAAAACCGACTTCATCAGATGACTTAAGGGGTGGTCACTACGCTACGTCAGTGCTGCCGCGAGAAATAAAGTGTCAGATAAATGTACCTAAAGTCGCTGGACACATAACCGACGTTGATGCGCCGTTTCAACGGAGGCGTCGGCAGCAATGGCACTCTGTCTGGTGTTATCTGTGTCATTATATTATATGACACACGAAGGGCATTTCTGTGTGCAATGCGTCGAATGGTGCGGCTAGGTAGTGGAAGCGTGAACTGATCAGAAGATGTAAGCCAAGAACCTCAAAGACATATCAACGTAGATGTGACGCACGGTATGAAAAGGGAGTACGGTTGGAACTTTTTGTAAGGATGCTGAGGAAAGTAAAAAGCCAAACGGCCTCGCAGTAGGAGCTGCCTCCGGTGGCAAATGTGACAACTCCTCGCCGTAGAGTGTTTCTCCGTAGGTTTCGATGTAACGTCGGTGTTGCATCCTAGTCCGATACCAGTCGATAAGGCGCATAAGGAAACTCCCTTCATTGAGGAGAGGTTGTCGCCCATCAGAAGTATCTGTGAAAAGGCAAAATCGGTGAACCCATCTTCTCAAGCTGTGGTCGCATTGAGGTCTTGATGTAGTCAAGGCTACAGTTAGAAGCCAGTCATCAACACTCCTCTCGCCGAGGATGCCGATGTTTTGTTGATGAAGCTCCGAAAGGTGCTCCTCACATATCGCTATTGCATTTGTCAACCAATGATCTGAGGAGTATTGAGTTTGCGACTATTGGTGCAGAAGGTCATAATTTACCTCGCGCTGTCCAATTACAGACTGCATTCATCGACATGCTCAATCCACAGTAGGCATCAACTAGGCCTGGATTTATGGTTACAGCCTTAACGTAATAAGGAACTGCATCTGCAGGACGGCCCTGCGAAACCAAAGACTTTTGAAAACAGCAGCTCGCATGAGAAGTAGAAAATGCTTACCATATCTTTCAGGGTATTTGCCATGTTGACCAGCGCAATGTCTAATTCAGGGTGTAGCTGCAGAGCATGGTTGAAAACCCTTTCATCGTTCATGTGTATGTAAGTCTCGACAAATGTTGGCACAACTCACCCTACTGCAGAGGTACTTTGGCCCGCGTCTTTCAGCAGCGAGCCGAAATTTGAAAGTAAATGGGGATGCGTGGGATCGATTTGTAGCCCCTTTTCGTAGTATAGGCGAGCAACATCCCTTCCAGACGCGACTCGGAGTGGGTTTGGAGCCGTATTGCTGTTCATGCTGCACAGGACGACGCCAGTATCATTGAATGCAGAGGCACTCGGAAACAATGATAGCGCCAGATAGTGAAGCAAGAGAACCAGTGCATCATTGGAACAGTGCGGAATATCAAGACCGAGGTCAGCGATCAAAGCGCCTTCCTGAATGCGCCGGGCAAGGGTAAGTAATGCAGACGAGGTTGCAGTTTTGATTTCATATGTCGATTGACCGGAGTAAAGTGCGGCCCGTGCATCAGAAGTGGTATGTGGGGAAGCAAAAATGACAGCTGACAACATCTGCGCCTGGTCCGGAAAAAGCACAACATTGGGGAGTGTTCCGGTAGTGGGATCCAGCATAGCATCAATGAAGCCATCACTGGCATGGTGGACTGCATGCACCAGTGCCAAGCTAGTGTCGTCAAAATGTGGAAGATGGTTGGTTTTAGCGCGATGTTGGATTGCGTCCAAAATATTGTTTGGTTCTGGCGATGGTGGTAACGTGGAAAATGCAAACGATGCAAACCAGCTGGCAAGAATGATGTCTCGGAATGTTAATGCGGTTCCTGAGGATAGCGGTGGTGAAAGACGGATACCCGTTTCGATTGCGTTAACATAATGACGTAGAGTGGAAGATGTATTGCCATCTACTTTTTGTTGGATGTTTGCAACGGATGTGAAGACATTCAGTAGACGATGGGCATGCTGAGGTGTTACTGACGCAAGCAGTCTGCTGTTTGCTGCTTTCAAATGTGCACATAATTCACGGCATAATAGTGACGCTTGCTCTGACAATGTCGGCAATATCATGAATTCCGACAACAGGGCGTCCTGCTTGCCCAATTAGTCAAAGAATCAAGTACTACACTGGCAACGTACCAAGAAATCCCAGTCCGGGGGGTCATTCTGAAGACAAGCAAAGATGGCGTTGCTAGCGGTATCATAGGCTGTGGACCTCATTGTCAGAGAAGGTGGTCGAGTTGCGTCTCGCCCAAAGGCGCCCGTGGTGCAAAGCTCATCACCGCGTCATCGGGTCCTTTTTACCCAATCAGAAAGAGGGCCATGATACAGCTGTGCGTCTTGCGTAAGGGCTTGCACCCCGATGTTTCTTATGGTTCGACGTATTGTCCGCTGTGGGAGATTGTGGAGAACGAAGTTTCGGCATTTCGGCATTAAAAATATTCAGACGGTTTGATGGAAGAAACAGGCACACTGCTAGACTGGAAGAGTTACTCTCTTTGGCAGGAGATCGCCACCATTAGAGGAATCGCGTTTTCGTGTATGGTGTCGAGGACAGCGTGGGAGTGGAGACTGAGTACCGAGGACCTACGCGTTACAACGACACATCATCTACCCTCATCAACCTACGCTCATTGCCACATCTCCACCTGGTTTATCCACTTTGGGCTTTTTGGAAGCATCTAGGACCTTGGTTTTCAGAGAGACCATCATAGCCCGAAAAGCTTCCTCGCCACCGGGGTAAACTTTCTCCAACGAGCCACAACAAAGGTCAGACTCCAAAGCGAGGTTCAACAGTTCAATCAAGTGCCCATTGATGGGATCAATGCTCAGTGCCTTCGTGATGAACGTCAGGAATAAATAACGCCAAAGAAAAGACTGCAACATACCTCATGATATTTGATGATTGCCTTATCGATCTCTCCAAGCTGATGATACACCATGGCCAGATAACCAAGACCCTGAGGATGCTGGGGTTCAATTTCCAACACACGTTGATAGTTTGTCTTGGCCATCTCATAATCCCTGGGAGAAGCACGTTAGGTTTGCACGCTCTCGAGCACCCTGAACTTACTTCAACTTTCTATAGCAAGTTCCGAGATTAAGGTATGTTATCGTCCATGACATCTGGGAGCTTTGCGTTACTTGGGCAAGTTCGAGCGAACGTTTGAAAAGATCCGCTGCTCGCTGATAGCTGCTCATTCAATCAGCATGAGCCTCATAAGATTGGCTCAACATTAGGCTCACTCTCCATGTGTGAACGCCATGACTCCCAATTCATTGATAAGAAGAGGGTCTCCATCACATGCGGCGTAAGCAGCGTTCAATGCTTCATCGGCTAACGAATGATTGGATAGCATAATTTGCTCCATGCCCACAAATAGCAAGGGTAAATGGGACCTAGGCTTCTTCAGCACGTATATCATGACTCAGCTGATCGGGAGTAACCTCACCCTGTAAACATGCGAGCGCAGGTCGAATATGCAGTGACGGCATGATCATGCTCGCCTTCCATCGCGAACGTGTGGGCAAACGCAATCCATGCAGGCCCAAATCGTGGATCCATCAATGATGTTTTGCTGTTGAAGTTCGACAGACATGCGAAGAAAGAAGACCTGACGGACTCACCTGAAGTACTGTCGAGCTTGTGGCCATTTCCCAGACGCAAGATACCAAACTCCGACCGCATACCAACTAATGGGGTTCTCAGGTTCACGTTCCACAAGTTCATGTGCTAGAATAAAGAGTTTTGAATGAAGATGGTTGAGATGGTACATGCAAGCAATGTGCAGTGGCATGGTAGAATCATGAATAGAAACCAGCCCCAATATCCTGTAAAGACATTTGAGATATCTGAGATGGATTTAAACTCCTCGTGACAAGCATTCTGACCTTGTCGTGATAACATAACAGTCGGCCCAGCGGAATTGAGTGTATAGCACATCAGCAAAACTGAATAACACATCAGGATTGTCAGAGAGTCCAAATTCCTCGACAAGACGTCTCCGAGTCAGGGCATGCTCTTCTGTATGTTTATACTTTCGCAACTGAGAAGTGTATATGAGCTGCACAAAATCGGCATCGTCTTGCGTTTGTTCCCTGTAAGCGAGACCCTGAACAAACTCCCATTCTATCGCAGTCAGATACCAGGAAATGAGCAATGATACTTGTAGCCTAACCTTCGTCTGGAGTCATCATTTCACCACTGATTAGTTGGTCGAATGCATCGTAACATTTGACGTCCAAAGTTAATGCCTCCATGAAGCAAAGTTTTGCTTGATCTCCACGGTTCAGTTTAAGCATGAGTATACCACGCAAATGGCACATGGAAGCTTCGACCTACACAGGCAAGCAAGGGTCAAACGTTGTGGTTAGAAATATACGTCCACGTACCTTGATACCACCGTCAACATTCGGCACAGAAGGCCCACTCCTTGCTGAATGATCTATTAGTGGATGGTAGCAGTCGTGCATGATTGATATCAACCTGAATGACGGAATGGATTCGCTTCGCCGAGCATCTCCGTTGCGTCTGTCCAATTCCCTTGCCGCACCTGACACTGCGCAGCAAGATATCTGCATGCTACGCTCATGTCCACAAGTCTTGATACGGAATCCTGTAACTCTTCAGGAATTTTCATCATGCCAGCATCACCCATTGGCAATCGAGGCATTATACTTATGTCAAGGTGCCCCTCCTTCCCTTTGCCTTTCGTATCTGCAACCTGACTACCCATCGTAGTATCGTCAACTACCCCATGTTCAAGGCCATTCAAGGGCGCGTTCTGCGCTTTTGGTGTTATAGCAGGAAAGGGCCTGGTCAAGAGTCTCTCAGCACGCGCGTACTGATGAGTCATGAAGTAAGTCTGAGCTAGCCAAAACGCGTCATTTGGGTCATCTGCGCGTCAAAAAAGATACACCAATAACAGGGAACAGTCAGAGCGATAGCAATAGTTCAGGTGGCACGGCTTACTGGTCCATGACAGTATCTTGTCTCCCCAGAAGGCAGCAGTTTCATATAAATGCTGCATCAAAGCATCATGCCGCCACAATCTCATGCGGTCAATCATCCCCCATTCGCCGTCGTCATTGTCAGATTCAATCTCAGTGTCTTGAAAAACATCCATGGAATCATTTGCAAGGGGATGACGGCCGATACTCTCTTTCGCTCGCCGGTATCGCCGAAGCGATGATCTGGGCGAGCTTGGGAGCATGGAACGATTTGGATCAAGCGCAAGGGGTCGACTATGCGTTGAACCACTCATATCCGCCGCAGAGAATGAGGAAATGATCGGTTGAGGGCCAAACGAGAAGGAGGATCCTATTGAAACTCGGTTACGCGAACTTGCTGTGGATGGCAGACGAGGTATTGGCGGGACAACAAAAGCACCAGCTGGCGGGGGCGTCGAGGTCATTTTACAGTCAATATTACTTCGAAGGGGTTCCGGAAACTTGAAGCAGCAAGGTACGATTACGTAAGAAACAACATCAAAGCATTTGTTTTATATAATCATTTCGGAACGAAGATGCGACAAAGTCATCAAATGGTGCAGCCGTGCAAAGCTGTAATTGAAGTAGAGTTATGCAGTATTGGACCGTAAATTTTCTGTCTCATTTCGCATTCCACGAGTCAGGGTCAACAAAATGCTCTCGATGCGAGCCTGACGGTCCTGCAAAAGTACAAAACGGTTTATGATCTCATACCACGATGATGATATGTCGGCTCACTTGTAACTCTTTCATCTCGTCTTTTAGTTTGCGGACCGGTAATTCACGACAATCCTCTAACAACCCTTCAATCCGCTTGATAGAGGAGTCCAGCTTGTCCATGTTCGTAACATCAGGTAGCATTTCTGCCGACGCAGACGACGGGTGGTTGAAACGTTGTGAGAAAAATCTTGTGAGCGGAGTGGACGTATTCAAGTGTAGGATTTTTCCTGTGCCAGATGGTTCTGACAACGGGGGCAGTGCGCTGACCTTCCGAGTTCTCGGGGATTGTGATTGTGACTTCTTTGGAATTGGGGTGGGTCTCTTGTGGCACTGCGGTTCCGAGATGGGTGGTCGGCTGGGGTTGTCATGTCCGGGTGTGACTGGCGACCGCAGGCTGGACTCGTCCTCCTCCGAGTCATCAAAAAGCTCAAAATCCCTGGAATCTTCGACCTCGAAAATCGCCTCGTACAAGTCCGCCGACTTTGAACCGACAAAATAGTCGATAAATGGCATATACTTGATGTGCCTTGGGATACTGTGATACAGACTGCGGGCAGCACCCTTGCCGGACTCACGCAGCCGCTGTTCAGAAGCCAGGAGACGTTCGTACATGGCGATAGCGATTAAAACAGGGAATGACTGTAGTAACGGTGCAGGGAACGGTCTGTGGGTAGTGCCCTAGAAAAATAAAAGAATGCTTACTGTAAGCCTAATCAGGAACACGTTCGCGGAGTGCAAAGAGCGGGGAGAAAGGATGTAACTTGCGGGTTTGAGTATGACGAAGGCGAGAATGTTAAAAGGAGGCTGGTAGCTGAATAAAGCATCCGATTTTACACTGGCGAGAAGGTTTAGCCGCAGCGTATCACGTTTTGAAGCATCATCGAAAAGGCCTTACCCTTGAATGGTTGATATAGTGCATTGAAACAGAAACTTGACACGGAGTCAGACAAGTGATCCACTGACGGGTATTTTGTGATTTTCTTACCTCTTGGGTGGCGTTCTGGAAATGCAATGTCATTTGAGCACAGATTTAATAGTTGACTAATTGTCACTTACTGCATCGATTCGGGCAGCGGTATTTGACAAAATGGAAATGAGAACTAACATGTCAACTCAATAACGATCCCGTCATCATTAGCAGCAAAAACGCACTGGTCAAGAGAAGGGTACCTGACAACGCCGCGAAGCATGTCATTAAAATGGGACCAAATACGGGATGGAAGCTTTTTGCTTGACCAAAACTGAGGTATGTGCTGCCGAACCAGATCTGAACCATCAGCCAAGCGATATTGCGTATTGTCCATGTGCCTGAAGCTTGGATAGAACAGTCAGTAGTCTCAATTTAGCGGTGCGAGTGATTTAGAATTTACCCAAGGTGTACAAAGTCAGCAAAATACCAGAGAAACAAACCGCCGCTATGCCAATGAAAAAGATAAATTCAGCTATCATTGCGCGCAATGCCCTAATAGTAGAGAGCTTAGCAGGAATATACAAGAGACGAATGAAACATTTACAAAACGACAACATTGTTGCTTATTGCATAAAAAGCTAGCCTGTAAAAGAAATCAGTAAGTCATAATGTACAAGTAGTCCAATTATACCGAGGAGCAAGGACGCAACAGCCGCAGGCTAGCAGGTCAAAAGCAAGCTGAGATGTTTTTGCTAATGGCAACTTTTGATTGAGTCCCAGGCACCTACACGAGCGATACAACTGACCGTTATCGTCCCAAAGCCCCTTCGCTCGCAAAATCAGATAGCCGAGAAATATTATGACAAACGATGTGTCAAAAACGTTCCATATCTAGAGAAGCGGACTTCAGCCATGGGGTTTGGACCCAAAGATAAAATTACGTTGGCAATGTAAACTGCAAAAGTACATTAGAATCAAAATGCGACAGCAGAACATGTACTGACTTGTCCACCCGTACTCCTTAGAAGCCGTGTACTCTTGCAGTGTAAAGGCAATTGCAAAAACCAAGAATACAGACTCCCAGAGAGTCACATGAGAGACGTCTTGTGCTAAAAACGATTGGCTACTCTGACTTGCAGCTAAACTGAGAACTTACTCCATATACATGCAAGAAAGACCACCAAAAGTATGGCTATGTTAACAAAGTGCAAGATCGCAGAATATCGTGGAACTCTCAATCTGATAGAATGTGAGCCCGACGTGAAGAGCACGAATATCCGACAGACCTGTAGTGATCGAGCATCGGTGCCGTGCGCGGGTCGTACACCATGATCGCCCTCTGCTTGTAATTGTCTGGCACCATCGACCTGTTGCCGGCGATGGAAACTATAATGCGCCCATTGTACATGTCAGTCACAACGCTCTGAACGATCGCGGAAGCAAGAAAGGTTTTCGCCTTCGTGGCGATTGCCATCTTTTCGAGGGTCATTAATATTACCTGAAAAAATAGATATGGCATGAACTGACCTCAATGGCGCACTGAGGGTCATCAACATACTCATCTTCCCCTCCAATAGAATCTTTCACTTCCTCGGTCACATCGTCTGGTGCTCCTGCTAACGGACACCAGAGGGTCGTCAAAACAGCTACCAACTGGATCTTGTTCGATGCGAAGTGGCTCGAAAGCTTCAATGCCATGATTTCACAAAGCGTGGCGCGCGAATACATCACCCCGGCGTGAGCCAAGTCCGAGCCTGACTGTGCTAAGAAGTATGAACGAACAACCATGCATGCGTACACTGTAGCCATGTTCCTGAGCTTCGCGTACTTCATGACCAAGGGGCGCACTATGGCGAAATTGATGTCCGAGCCCGTGAGTTGCCTATGAGGATGTCATGAACAACGCAACCTGAACTACTGTAAAATATAGCAATATCAACGTACTCCCAACTAAGCGGACTATCTGAGACGTTCGTCAACTACATGTATCAATAATACAGGCATCGTAATAAAGTCTCTCACCAATAGTGTTCTGCATTGATGGCCGACCAAAGCGTCAATCAATCATAGCACGTGCTCGAGCGCGAAGACGCAACTCACGATCACATCTTTTTTTAAGTAATGGATTAGCGGGAACACCTTCACAGACGCCAAAAACTCCTGTGAAGGAGCGAGCAGCCCTTGACTTATTTGCTCCTCCGAGTCCACATCCATGTCAGCCAAATCGTGGGTGGCTTAATTAGGGAGAAGCGAATTTTCTCCTGGAAGTCTTAGGCCTGAGGCCTGATCGATGATCACTCGCACGGTTTCAAGTCGATTGGGAAGGTGGTTCGACTGAAGAGTCTCACAGCACTGAGTCGAGTCAGGTCACAGAGGTGGTGACTCAAAGTCACGGGTGCTGCTGAGTTGCTCAAGCGAGTTGTTATTATTATTGTGCCGTAAATAACATAAGAACACACTTATCCGAGTCCAGTTGTTCCTTATCGAGATACAAAGTCTCCAGGCGAGCAACATCTTTTTGTTTTCCCTCCTTCAATAAAGTCCCCTAAATTCCCCTCTTGCTCGTTAACCTTCAACACTATCCTGTGATGAGCCATGGGATGCTGTTTTTCTGAACCGGTGGATTTTGATTCTGAAGTCAATCTTTTTCATTTCGACCTCCATAGAGCAGTGGGCAAAGGCGCTTTCGGCAAGGTCGGCCATCTTTGATTCTCTGCATGGCCACTCACAAACCAGTGACTGATTAGGTCAGGGTAGTCGAACACAAGCGTTCTAAGAAGCTTTACGCCCTCAAATACATTGATAAAGCACGATGTATCAAACAAAAGGCTGTAGCAAATATCATACAAGAACGGAGACTACTCGAGGAGGCACGTCGTGGCTTTTTTGCTTGCTAGTTCAATTTTCAAATACTTCCTTTATAGATCGACCACCCTTTTGTTGTCAACTTGCGATATGCATTCCAAGATGACGAAAACTGTTTCTTTGTACTAGACCTCATGCTGGGTGGAGACCTCCGATGTGAGTCAATCGCGGTCTTGTTTCATTGGTATGTTCTTAATCGTGTACCATAGTCCATTTGGAAAGCAGAGTTTGCTTGAGCGAGAACGTAGTCCAATTTTGGGCTGCAGAGCTGGCCTCGGCTCTCGTTTATCTGCACAAGCAGCGCATTATTCATCGGTGAGATTCTTCTGCAGCGAAATACCTTGGTCATTAATTGGAGCCGCAGTGACCTCAAACCAGACAATATCGTGCTTGATGCCAAAGGTCATGCACATATTACCGACTTCAATGTTGCCATTCATTATTCGGAACGTCGATTACACACTAGTGTTGCTGGGAGCATGGCATATATGGCTCCAGAAGTCGTTGGAAGGAAAGGATACACATGGTGTGTTGACTGGTGGAGTTTTGGTATCACAATCTACGAGTTGTTGTTCCGACGACGTCCATTTGATGGGCGCACATCTGAGAAGATGACCAACTCTATCCTCAAGGATCCTCTGAAGTTTCCTGATGATGTCCATAAGAAATGCAGCCCAAACTGCGTGAAGTTCGTGCAAGCAGTGAGTGCTAACATTCGTTAGCATTCGTTGTTTCTCAATATGGTCACAGTTACTCGAACGTAATGTTAGCCAACGTCTAGGTTGTCGACCACACGGTCAAGGCTTCCAAGACATTCAAACCCATGCATGGCTGCGGGACATAGATTGGGAAGTATTGGACACAAAAGAAGCTCAACCTCCTTTCGTTCCAGACGTGAGCATTGTGAATTGTTGATCAATTTTATATTCACCACCTTGCAGATGAAGAAAGCTAATTTTGACGTAACTCACGAACTTGATGAGTTCCTAATGGTTGAAAAACCACTGACCCATACAAAACGCAAGGCAAACCCAGACTTAGCCAAAATGAAGCCGGAAGTGAGGCAGTTGGAAGAGCAGTAGGTTCGCCATACAGGTTGCCATGATAGATCTAATTCATTTTCGTCACTAGATTCACCGTTTATGACTTTATGTCCACCAAGCGCAGGTCGTATTATCCTCATAACGAGCCCATCACCAGTGTCGTACGGAGCTTGGACTCTGACCAAATTCCGGTTGTTCAGTCCATAGCAAATACCCTTGTTCCAACTACGACGATGGGAGACAGATCTCAAGCCGGTTCTCCAGCTTTAGATACCACTTGGCACCAGCCTATGCCTATGCCTTTTTAGCATATGACTGTTTTTATATCTTAATATTAACGGTCCGTCTCTTGTTTCCATTACCCGGCTTGCATCTCATTTGTATTCGACTCTTCAGATGCCCAATGTGCACTTAATGTTGTATCTTCTAACTGAAACATCCATATCATTTCACTTTCCTGGAGTCTTTCGTATCAGCCAATTTACGCACACATTCCCACTTCCTTGCTCACATTGTGGCATTTTTGTACTATCATTGCTGGCAGCGTTCCAGCTGGTGTATCTACCTTCGTAAACGACATAGCATCTGTTCGACAATTATAGACGCTAGCTCCACTTTTTGTATTCGACTCGAACCAGAAACTATAACGAATGTGTTTTTCCCGATCTTGCGACGCACAGACTCCTCTTAAGCTTGGTATTGTGCCTCAAGGTGCTCTATCGGGCCTAGTATTGCACGGTAGTCTCTTCTAAGTAGACTTGTGATAATCTCACGATCACTCAGACCCCCCTCAGACCTTTACTTTGAACCAAATGCCTAATCCAATTCAGCTGCAAAGCATTCGTACTGTGGGCGAACTGTTTGCGAATGCTACTATCCACGACGTCGAATCAGCCATTTATCCACCCAAGCGATCGCTTCTGAGTCGTGTGCATCTCTAGTTAGCCAGTGGTCACAATGCACTCCTGAACTCCTCTCTTCTAATTACCGTTCAAGTCAAGGTGACATTACTACAATCGAGGTGGATGCAATCGTCAATGCTGCCAATTCAACATTGCAGGGTAAGTCAAGGCCCATAGTAGTATACAAGCTCAGCTGCTGACGCATGTGAACCATCCATAGGCGGAGGCGGAGGTTTGTTGAGCTCTCAAGTGCGTCCGTCATATGAAACTCACCTAATTTAGTGGATGGGGCGATTCATGAGGCCGCTGGCCCAGCACTCGCTAAAGCGTGTACGATCTGCTCCCTTTCACAGCGCTAGTTACAATCTCACCTTTTCCCATTCGCTTGATAAGGCAGAGAATTGTATCCTGGGAGGTCCCCTTGTCCAACTGGAGATGCTAAAATTACTCCAGGCTTCCAGCTCCCTTCGTAAGTGTACCACTTTTGGCGCTCGTTGTACTATCCTCATTTCAGCGCCAGGAAGCACGTTATCCACACTGTAGGACCAAGATGGAGTGCGTCTTCAGACACGCAAGCTATGGCCAGTCAACTTGCGTCCTGTTATAGAAAAAGTCTTCAGTTAGCGGTAGACAATAACTGCAAGAGCATCGTGAGCTTCAATAATCCTCATTCTGACAAACAATTTCGTCATGCCACTCTGATCAACGCGCTGCCAGGCCTTTCCCCTAATTTCAACTGCCATCTATGGATACCCTATCGTCGAAGCAACTCAAATTGCGCTTAAGGAGACGCGCGTTTTCTTGGAAGGAAACAACCAGGTGACTGGGAGCACTTCCATGATTTTGGGATGATCATAACTGTTGCTTTTCAGTTGGACCACGTAGTATTTGTCATCTTTACCGGCAGGGACGGCGATCAGAAGGTATACGAGTACGTGGCAATAATGCTTTTGCATGGATCTTCATTTATGAGGCTGCAATCAGAAAATTCATTCCATATTATTTCCCTCTTGGACCAGAAGATGCCACGGAGAGCGTTGAACCTCTGTCGAGTGCGAAAGGTTCTGTTGATGAATAATTTTTGTTTCATTTCACAACATTTGACTTCCGAACCCAATGAAATCTCACAGAGCTGATGAGCTGTTTGAGAAAGCCTGAAAGACGGCGGGAGATCATTATTAACGCAAATTCGATTTATGACTCCCCCTTACAACTTGCCCGATTTGCTGGCTGCAAGACAGCGACTTTTTGCTTACTTATTGTGCCCCTTCATTCTCTAGGGATTCCATGTAAGCCCGTTGGCTTGCCTGAGTTCCCAAAATCGAGCAGGTTCTTTGATGCAATAGATGTTGATGCGATGTTGATGGTCGACAACCGTACAAAGCAATGAATGTATACCTAGTCTTTGTATAATCTGCCTTCATCTTTCTGTCGTATCCTTTGCAGCAGCCTTTGTCTTGTCTCTCCAATTAATTTGTTTCTTCGACATTTCTATTTGAGTCTCATTCAGTATTTTACATGACGGTTATCATCTCGAGGAGCAGTATCGAAATTCCCCCAGTCTTGAGGCCAGTGTGCTATTTTACTGACCCCTATATATATACTCCGTACCCCAAAATTGGCATTATAATAGGTAAGATTGATTTCTTGATGAGTCATCAAAAACTTGGCACTCTGTTCAGTGAATCAACAATGTCATCTCGGTAAGCTTGATTTTAGCTTTTTTCTGAAACATTGTGCAAACATTGTGTTTCATACAGTGATGGGCGAACGTTTGGACATATCAAGGGCGTGGAGGTCGGCACGATTTTTACCTCAAAGTGAGTGCATACTACCCGGAGCGTGATTGTCATGCCGCAAGGAATTCACACTCTGTCGCCTGGCAATGCTCGTAGGGCTGCGCTAGCTGAATCAGGGGTACATGTACTACGCCAAGCTGGCATACACGGGGATGCAGAGCTCGGTGCCTTCTCTATATGTATGTCCAAAGGGTATGAAGATAATGTCGACAGGGGAAACACCATGTACGTCCGTTTGCTGCTTGGCCATCCCATTTACTGATGTGATTTTGATTTCGTTCAGTACATATGTTGGCTCTGGTTAGTCATCACGTTATATATAATGCTCGTGTTTCACTACTAATTCCTATTCAGGTGGACAAGATGAAGATGGGGTAAGCAATATCAAGTTCTCGTTCTATAAACCTAAGACCATTGCATTGTAGAGACAAATAAGCGACCAGTCCCCTGATTCTGGAGCCAATAGAACCTTGTTCGTAAGTAATCCCATCAATGGCAGTTTTTCCTAGTCATACTAATATCATGATTAGATTTCCTGTGAAACCAAGCGTCCGGTGAGAGTTATACGCGGAGTGAATGACGACAACGTTTATTCTCCAAGTCATGGGTAAGGGAAAATGCGTTTGCTTCTTGCCTGCTTTACTGATTTCAATGTAGTTTTCGTTACGATGGGTTGTATGTCGTTGAGGAGGTGCTAATTTTTTTCGCCATATCATGAATCATTGCTGATGCAGACCAGGCCAAGATGAAGGAGGGAAAGAAAGGATTTAAGATGTGCACTTTTACGCTGAAGGTGAGAATCATCACCAAAAGCTCATTTATGTGACTGATTTCTGTCTCTAGCGAATTGAAGAGGAAGGCCAGGGGAGGATACCAATAAGGCGCACCCTCACCTTGGGCAAACTAGCCAAAATGAGGAAGCAAGCTCGTACTGGATAATGTGCCGCGGCTACCTTGGCTTTTCAATCGTTATGTACTACAATCTCATCATAATACCCGTGTACAATCATCTGTCTCCGTTTGTAGTTTTAGTCTGTGTCAAATGTTAACCATCTATTTGTCTACCTGAAGCATTCCCCCTGATAAGTAGTGCGCGCATGAAGTGTGGACCGTGCATATATTATATTTGCTTTCAACGAAGTGTGCCATTGCAAATTCGATTTGTTCCTAAAATTGTATGTGCGGGAGGTCAGGGTATGCTGTATCCCGGAGCCAGATGTAGTGTAAAATGGATGAGCTCGGGAGTGACTTGACGAAAGTGAAGAAATGGGTGTGATGATGCATAACAACACGCGTCGGCTGCAGCGGCGGTGCGGTAAGAAATTTCAGGGCAGAAAAGGCAGCAGAGCAACGTGTCAGAGCAAAATAACAAGGAAGAAAGGTCAGAATCGGCAATGCAGAACCACTAAATGAACGTATTGAGAAAGACCTCTAAGTGATGTCGTATCAGCGCTATGGTTTGTTTATGCAACAGAAGTGATCACTTACCACCAACCATATGCACACGACAGACGACGGACTCATTTACAATGCTTCTGGAGGACCTGGGTCGTTACGACTGATCCTCATCAGGAATTTCTCCGTGCTCATCTGGGATACTGACGAGGCTCTGTGGTCGGTGCTTTAATAGAGAGACACTCTCCAGCATGACTACCATGTCTTCGATATCGTCATCGACTGCAGGAACCTCAGACATTGCGTCATGGACAGTTTCTTCTGTGGCAGGTGCGAGCTCTTGAGACTCAACTGAACCATTGGAAGTGACATCCTCATGGGACAGCGGCTCCATGACCAGAGCTTCGGGGTGCGCTTCCGGCTCAGAAACTTTAGGAACGTCGTCCACCACCGCTGCGTCAACATGAACCTCAGCATGTGTTGCCTCAGCATCTGGCAGGACTTCCACAATACTCTCCACAACTTCCTCTACACCCTCTCGTACCCCTACGGCTGGTACCTCGTCGACGTGATCACGAACTTCATCATGCAAATCGTTGGTTCCCTCTGAAACCACAGTCTCCTCTGGTTCGTGCCCATTCTCAGAAAATCCGCTTTCTAGATGTTCGAGTTCATGGTCAACATCGTTGGTAGCAACCTTGGTTGCATTCTCCTGCGCCTTCGCTTCCTTCATCCTTGCAGGTGCCAACCCTACCCTAAGTTTCGACTGACCACGAGGAGTGTGACCTGCAGACGTCGATTTGACGGTGCGAATAGGGCTAACCACATGAGGAGGCGCGCGTGCCTTCGACATGGACGCAGCAGTAGGCTTACTCAACCGCTCGGCCGCGCTGCTGCTGAGTGTCGCTTTCTTTACTGGCGGAGGAGCGGGTGAAGGGACATTACGAGAACGTGCAAGAGATGCTGCTGTAGGTGCGAACAAACCCGAGGAAGGTGTTTTTGGACGAGATGCATTAGTCGCATGCACAGCGGGCGTTTTCGGTCGAGAAGGAGTGATGGGTGTTGATCTGGGGACCAATTTGGGGGTACTACGGACGGTGGAAGTATTGGAAGCAGCCGATTGTCCTGTATGCTGTGGCTTGATGGGCTGAGAGATAGAGGAAGAGAGGGAAGATTTAGGTGGAGACTTCACTGGAGATTTGACCGATGCGGTAGATGGGCGTGGTTTTGCAGGTGAAGTCGGGTTTGTGCGGGACCCAGCAGTGGGCGTGGCCTTCCCAGAGACTTGCTTCTTCACTGTGGGCGGCTGAGCGGGTTCTGGAGGCGCGGTTGGGGCTGTGGTGGTCTCTACCAGCTTCTCTGTCGTGGGTTGAGGGCTCATGGATGGCGATGTGCTCTGGGTGGCGGAAGAGGAAGAAGAGGGTGTGAGCATGATTGGATCAGATGCCACATGCTTAGGCGGCCATTCTCTTTTCTCCTTTGTGTCTTCTTTCGCGGAATCACCGGCTATTTGCGACGACACGCTGGAGCTGCGCGGGATCGAAGAAGCAACAGAGGACGACTGGCGTTTGGTCTGCTGCTCGAAGCGTCCGATGAGATTTGCAACGCTCTGACGAGGTCTCTCATCTGGCAGAGGCCTGCACGACATCATCCGTCAGAGAACCGTGGGTTAGAGCGGGACACGAATAACAACTTACATAGCGCGCCCTGATGGAGGTTAGAATAAGAGAACGAATAAAAGAAAGAAATTTACAGAGCGAGGGTATCCTCAAAAGACCTGACTGGCAGATACGTTGGGAAAAGTGATGATGGAACACAGAAGATGATGGTTGTTTTCAGCTTGATGAGTGATCCGATTTTGGTAGCACCAAATATATTGCTATGCAAATAACGGAAACAAGGACGACAAGAGTCACAAGACACGACTTATAATAGTACTAGCTAAGTAGTAATGGCACAGGACAAAATACATAGAGGCAGCGATTGACACAGCGATAGCCTATCATGATATCCAGCTGTCGACAGCCTGTTGTAATGCAGTTCTAGCGCTGTCACTTTGCCAGAAGTGATTTGCATCCGTCACCGGAACGACATCAAACTTAGCCTTCAAGCCATCTGTTCGCATGAGTGTATCGACCCACTCGTCATATTTGGACTTGCTCGTGAACTCGTCCTTGTCTCCGTATATGAGAAGCAGTCTTGCGTCAGGATTACACAAGGTGTTGTGTAATGCCGAACTGTACATGCCAGTGTGGAACATGGTCAGCAATCCTCTCGGGCTGATGGGGTAGGATAGCAATATATGTGATGTTTTCACTTTGGGGTTCAAAACAGGATGGAGCGAGGCTATCAAAGAGCCATGAGAATATCCCTGCAGTGCTTGCATCAAGGAGTGCATTGACATTCTGCAAGATGTCGTGCTCACAATAACCGTCAAAAAATCAATTTCGGGTTTCTCTGCCAAGAAATCCTGCACGAGAGCCTTGAGGTCCTCGCCTTCCGCTTTGCCTGTGAGGGAAGGCCATCCACTAGACTTGCCGACACCTCGCGAATTATACCGTATCACGTAGTAGTTCTTGTCTTGCAATAATCTAGTGAGTAACTTCAGAGTCCTTTGAACTCACTGTCAGTATTTGCAAGGGCTTTTCCACTGGCATGGCACTGACGAGTCATGCATGTTACCTCCAAGCCACGACCAGGGATGCACGAGGATCGCCAGTTTCTTGGAATCCAGTTCCGGTCTTGGATAGGAAATGTTGACTTGAAGTGTAACGCCTGTGGACACTGATCTTGAACCCTCCGAGATCTGCACTGAGGGGGCCATTGTCCAAGACCACTCTATGCGAGTCAAAAAGTTGTCATTTGCCCCATGTCACATGTGTGGCGTTAAGGCCCTCACTCCCATGCTTACGTGTTCCGGTGAACGAATTGGCTGGGTTACGTTGCCTAAGTACATGTCTAGACACTACATAGCCGAAGGTCGCATACCACGGTAGCATGTAGATATTGGTGCACCCGGCCTCAAGCTTGGGTTAGGCAAACAGACATCACGGTTCAGCCTACAGGCAGCACTAGCCATGCAACCAATAGAAACCCGCCATTATATGCGTGCATCACTTTATTCCTGGGCCAAATTTCAAGTTGACGATGAAAGCCAGGTGAATTTTATGCTGCTCGTGGTCTCGCGTCCTGTTCTTTGATGCACCTCGAGAAAAAAGTTTCAGGCATATGGAAAGAAAAAAAATCAACGAACGTTCCTCGGGCAATTAAATTTCGAGCCGGGGTCCGCAGTGTGCACCATCGACGCATTTTGCAAAACAATTCCACTGGATAAGTCAAGTTTGCATGGTTCAGTCCATCATATAGCTGCTCGAGCGATAGAATACCAGACAATGATGAAACTGTCAACGAAGCACTGCACGGCGGTTTCTGACCTTTTCTCGTGCGCATGCGCCTCACATAGCCTTGCTATTCTTCCGGACTGCTCTTCCGAGTCCGCTGTCATGAAAGAATGGAATGAATTCGGCCGACGCCAAGAGTGTTCAACCGAGGTACGATCTGTCAAGCGTCGGATGTAGAGTTTGGAGGATACATCCGCTTCAGGTATCGATACTTGCGGAGCGAATACAAGGCAAGGGTTTCTGGCACGTTTGATGAGCTGAAGCAAATGGGATTGAAACCACCTCTAACTCGCCGTTCTTGATATATTCGCCAAGCCTGAGGGCCTTCTCTATTTCTTCGTCATCAGTGAGGTTCCGGTTTTCTGTTGAAATGGAAGTCATTGATAAGGTCGTGCGACAGAATTGTCATGCGAAGCCAGCGCACTTTCGAACAAGCGTCTAAGCTTCCCATGAAAGTCATATCTAAAGTGCAAATGTGGATTTGATTGGATACTTGATGGAGATGTGAAATTGAGGCATACGAAGGTTCATAATCTCTGCCCAGTCGGTGGAGTTCCTTATAAAGGGCAAGGGCTCTGAGCCGAGTTGCCTTCGAAGCCATCTCGATTCTCTAGCCGAAGCTTGGTGACCAACACCAACTTGAACGTGCTTTGACGTCTTGACTCTGTAAAGCGGTACTACGGCTATTGCTTCAAGTTGGGGCGGTTTGTCACAGGGCGGTCGGAAGTATTACATGGTGCCACAACGCCTCACAGGTCCGTCCTGCACAGGCTTACTTAAGCAATCCCCCAAAGTGCGCTGGGTTTGCGAGGGCAGTCGAAGAGTCCAGCGCGGGGCAGGACGCTGTCGGAAAGTTCTGGGGACGGTCTGCATGGGTAGAGCGATGTTGTTTCATTGGACTGCCGAAATTTTCTGAGGGGTAGACCGTGCTGCAGAGAACTCAGACGATGGACAAGTGAACCGTTGCCGAGCGGGGTTTGAAAGAAGGACCATCAATTTTCCAGTCCGAACTCGTGCCATGCGTGGGATTAATATTGATTCCGCGAACATGCCTCTTCGTGCCTTGAAATTGACAGTCCCGCAGGTCCACTCGGCTTTGCAGTCCGTCTCGGCAGGCACAATTGCACGACAAAGTGTTCTGGCAACGTGCTTGGCCATGGGTCGGCGCCGCTCAGTCGCATGCTTAATCTGTTAGTCACTTCCTGCTCAACTATATTGGCTTAACAGACTGCAAACCTAGGCCTCGCTGGTGTCGCTGACTCGAACGCTCGTCGGAAAACAGTACTGCCGCCTTTGGACTTACAGGGATCTTTATACGTGACAATCAGCAGCTCACACGTGAAATCTTGTAGCGCGGTTCCTTGTGTGATTGCCGCACGGAACTGACTCCACTTGAATCAAGAACGTGTGAATACCATATACGTGTCTTGCGCGGATCGACAGACAAAGTCATCAAGCAAATACCTTTATTTCACCAAATCCAAGTTGATCAAATCGATGACCACTTTGCTGGTGTGCTGGTCACCACTGTACTGGGTCGTAGTACTGATGCGGCAGATGATATCGATGATCATTGAAGGCTCCTGTCTGGCACTTAAATGTCCCGCTTGTACGTAGCCAAGACAAGCCTGGCACCAAGCCTCTCTGCGGCGTCCACGCTCCCAGATCAATCACAAGACCTGAAATGTCATTAATGTCGTTAAATCCTCATTGAAGTCGCATACGGCCGACAAAATGTAAAGCTTTAAAGGCTTATACGTAGCTTGGACTTGATAACCGGGGATACTAGGTCCTGCTGGTACCTCCTCAGCATGAGATAAGATCTATAGAGTTCTGTCACTTGTCAGTTTACATTTTGAACCTCAAGAGGGTCCGTTCGACATGCGACTATCTACATACGTGATTGCGTACAGGAAGAGGACTGCTTAGCTGTCCTAAAAGAACAAGGCATATCATGGTTGCGGCCGTCTCGGTTGCTGTGGCTAGGCCAGAGCTGTACAGTATCATTCGAAATATCTATATCAATTCAAAATAGTGGTAAATTTCTGGGCACGTACGTACTCATGAGGGAAAAAACGTTCGACCTGTTGATCGCTGATTGAACGTTGCAGCAAGAAAAAGGAAATCTTAGTCATCACTGCTGTACTTTCAATTGGATGCTGTTGAACGTGTTAGGAACCTTAATTGCTTCAGGTCCAGTATGGCATTGCATAGCGCCGATCCACAGCAAACAAATTGTTATAAATAATTCTAGCGCGTACTAACCGGCTTTCAGGCTTTCCCCCCATCCCTGTCCCATCATTTTTTCAACGGTCCTACCCCCCGTGACTCGCGATGGCTTCGAACCATGAGCAACAATCCAGTCATGGATCTTACCATGAAAAGGGGCAGACTGCAGTCGCCGTCCTTGACGAGCGTCGTCGTGCAGCTCTAGCAGAAATCGATAACGCACCCTTCTCGTATGTTTCCCTATTTTATTTATTTCTTACAACTCCATCTTACCCCCCATAGTTGGTTCCACGTCAAGGTTTGCCTAGTAGCTGGTGTAGGTTTCTTCACCGATGCGTAAGTCCTTATATTGTACTGCAATCACTTCCACTCATCCCCCACTAGCTACGACATTTTCGCCATCAATATCGCCGCCACTATGTTGGGCTTTGTCTACGGTCACACAAGTAAGCATCCCGAAGCTTCCCCTATGCCCAATGTCATATCTCACTCCTACTAGGTAACCAGCTCAGCACCAACCAATCCTTGGGTATCAAGGTAGCTACTCCTGTCGGAAACTTGGTTGGTCAAGTACTTTTTGGATGGCTCGCAGATATTCTCGGCCGGAAGCGGATGTGTAAGTCCAATTTCATATCCAGGCCAACCCTCAACCCCAATCATTAACCCGCCATTCTCATAGATGGCGTTGAGCTCATGATCATGATCATCGCAACATTCGGTCAGGCTCTCGCTGGTGAGGCTCCAGCAATAAACATTCTAGCCGTTATTATTGTCTGGCGTTTCATCGTAAGCACAATAATCCAATTCTACAAAGTCTGCTCCTCACCATCCCATCAATAGATGGGGGTTGGTATCGGCGGTGACTACCCATTGAGTGCCATCATTTCATCAGAATTCGCCGCTACACGTTCACGTGGTCGTCTCATGACTGCTGTGTTCGCTGCACAAGGCTGGGGTCAATTTTGTTGGTTGATATTTTTATCCCAAAATGATGTCGTTAATTAACCCCAATTTAGCTGCTGCCCTCGTCGGTATCATTGTTGTCGAGGCATACAAGGACTCTATCCTCAGTTCTCCGTTCCCCTGCTATGTCCCTGTCGATCATGCCTGGCGTCTCGTGATTGGTCTTGGATGCGTCCCTGGTGTTATTGCACTCTACTTCCGTCTTACTATCCCAGAGACTCCTCGGTTCACCATGGATATCGAGCGCAATATCGCCCAGGCCACCACAGATATTGAAAACGTGTTGACAACCGGCAAGTCTGTCCTTGACGAAGATGCACCGATCCAGCGTGTCAAAGCCCCGAAAGCAACTCGCGTTGACTTCCGCGCATACTTCAGCCAGTGGAAGAACTTGAAAGTCCTGATCGGCACTGCCTACTCCTGGTTCGCCCTCGACGTAAGTTCCAACATGTCTCTGAGATTCTTAATTAATTAAATTTTACGTTCAGATTGCTTTCTACGGCCTTGGTCTCAACAGCTCGATCATTTTGACGGCAATCAATTTTGGGAGTCCTACTGCTTTAAAAAGCACTTCGCTCTATGTTTACGAGAACTTGTACAACATTTGTGTTGGTAACCTTATCCTTTCCGTCGCGGGCTTGATTCCAGGATACTGGGTCACTTTCCTTTTTATCGATTCCTGGGGCCGCAAGCCCATTCAATTGATGGGCTTCACCGTACTCACCATCCTTTTCATCATCATGGGTCCGTACTCTCTACCCCCTAAGAATTCCGGTACATGGCACTGATATTTTCTCGACAGGCTTCGGTTATGATGCGTTGAATAATACCCCTTCGAGCAGGAAGGCTTTTGTCTTCCTGTACTGCCTCACCAACTTCTTCCAAAATTTCGGTCCAAACACGACCACTTTCATCGTTCCGGGAGAGGCTTTCCCTACTCGTTACCGTTCCACCGCACATGGTATCTCTGCTGCATCCGGCAAACTTGGAGCTGTCGTAGCCCAGGTTGGCTTTTCTCAACTCGTTAACATCGGCGGCACGAACAAATTCATAAAGCACATGTAAGCAGCACGAATTTTAATTCATGCACAGGATCTAATTTTGAATTTTAGTATGGAGATTTTCGCTCTGTTCATGCTGACTGGTATTTTCTCCACAATTCTCATCCCCGAAACGAAGCAAAGATCGCTTGAAGATATTTCTAACGAGGAGCAGGAAGGCTACGTGCAAGGCGTTTAGGGAGGTACTTAGCAGGACACCATGAAAATGGTTTCGTGCGAACTTAGCCGTGGACTGCATTCACTATCTATGAATATATTATCTATGTCTCATCAGTTTGTAAATTGGTACAAGCTGCTCGGATCAATAACCAATCAACAGTGCATGTAATATCAATGAAAAGTAATTGGATGGTGTTGGTCTATGCTCGCCTTGGTACCCGAACGAGGTAAACTGCAAGTTTACAGCGTTGATGCTGACATAGTTATGGGATCGAGGGAGACACTCGTTGGCGGCGTCTCTTCTCCAAAGTTTTCAGGAAAAGTGGCCGCACTCACCAAATATTGTGCTATGCAATCTTAAATGTCAGTACCGATGCACTCAGAGGGCTGGCTGGAGAGCATCCACTACACATGTACATTCAGCTTTCGCAGAGTTATCCAAATTGTCTGAGCCTGCGCCAGGAACTAATTGACAATCGAGAGGAGCATGCTTAAGTTGAGATGAGGAAGTTTGCCCCAGCACAGGTCAAATATCTAGGGTAGCCAAGCGCAGTGGCTATAAGATGACAGAATACCTACGGGATATATCTTCGCAAGAAGAAATATCGAGGTATGTCAATTTTAATTATGAAGCCACTGTTTTCAGTTTCTTTTTCTGTGCGACACCAGGGAGTAAGTCACGGCTATATGCACGTGGAAAAAACAGCCTACATAGCTGACGGCGTCGAAATCATATTTGATGCCAGCTTCGGCCAGCTTTCGCTTCTTCTCGTTCTCCCTTTGAATCAGACGCTTCTCGGCTTTTCGCATGCTTTCTTGAGTTCGCGGCTACCCAAGATAGTTCTGAGCCATGTAGTTAGTGAATCTTTATTCGACGGACCTTGTTATGTTCTTTCCGCACAATTTGGTCTTTTGGGATGACCTTCCATTTTTTATTTGCACCTACCCACAACTCGGGGTGCACCTTCTCCTTGGGTATTATCTTGCACTTGAGTATATGGCCCATCAACAAGTAGTTATCCATCGTCTCTGCGACAATTTGTGCGACCGACGCTGAGTCGAATTCAATGAAGCCGTAGTGTTTTGATCTCCCAGTCTAATTCGCCGTCAGATGATGCACACAACCACGACAATTTGAAAACCTTTTTGTTTCGTGAGATACGCAATCTTGTTACATCCCCGAATTGAGAGAGATACCCCTTCAGCTGATCTTCGTAAAACCCATGTGGTAGGCAGCCCATGTATATCACACCTCGGTCTTGTGTCTACTCCACTGTAAGAGATAGCATGTCAATAGCTAGTCGATGTACTCACTGGATGCCGTTTCGCTTTGTCAAGTTTCCTCTTCACTGTTGCATCATCCTTGGCGATAGTAGGCAGTTTCCCAATATCAACCTCGTCGCCAGCAACTGCATCATCATCGGACGAATCATCCTCATCTGTTGAGAAACCATACAGGTGGTCATCTTCCTCGGCATCCGAGCCTTCACTTTTTTCTGAACTAGCTTCAGGCTCCTTCGCAGGTTTCAGTATCGACTTCGGCTTGGAAGGCTTGGAAGGCGAGTCGGTAGAAAATGATGTCCGTTTTCCAGGGTTTGAAATCGACGTTTTTGAAGCCGACTTCAGCGACGATTTGGGAGCCATGTTAATGATTTTTCGAGTAGTTCAAGTGCTTGATCTATTTGTGGAATCTGTATTAAGCTCACACTACAGAAGCTTTTGGACAACAGACCACAACAACGTCTGATCATGATCACAAAGTTCGCCAATCCGCACCTCCAGGGTCAAGACTTTGAGCTTGTGTCTCGCGCACAGCTTAGGTCTGATGTGGACCCTCTCGTGGATGTGGACGTTACATCTGACATTGAGGTCGCGAACTCGAAGCGCAAGCTGCATGAGCTCCTCTTCTCAGAGTTTGGGCAGTGTCTATCAATAGCTTCTAGTCAAGCTCCCAGGAAGAAAAACCGATTCAGTAGGGACGAGACAATGCCACCGGACATTCAGGATGGCCTAATACGTATGTACCCAAGCCATGAAGGAAACGCCTCATAACAACTCATCCACACAGCGTTTCGTCTGCTTTCCAGCACAACACCTCCAAGGATCATATCAACCATCCCAAAACCTCCACCCAGGCCAAAGTACTTTGCTTTTTGTCGACTTTCTCTTCCACTCATGATTTCCCTTGTCTGAAGAACAAGACCACCTGATTGCGAAGACAATCCCATCCAGGCCGAGGAACGGATGAGACGCGCTCAGTCTGTGGCCGTAGACTTTGCACAGCTAGGTGCGCCGTCGCAAAAGCTCGTGAAGGTGCGCAATATGTAACATCCACAAATTTCGGCGTTGTAGAAAATCCTCCCATTCAGCCATGTGTACAAGACGATCAGAAAGTCATCCGCATGATAGGCAATATACCAGTTCCTCACCCTGCAATGATGGTCTCCGAAAGTCGGCGACACAGAACAGGGCGCAGGCAGGAAGTGGGACCACCGGTACCTGGTGCCATTGATTCCCCACATTCATTGCGGGCAACCTGCATCACTTTACCCACCACTTTTCCCGAGGATTTGTACTCACACCACAAGACACGCGTCAAAGCAGTCAAGAAGATGCCTTACGAACATCTGCCTCCTGCTTATTGGAGGCCAGATTCTAATCAACGTGGTAAATGCATGGGTTATGGACTGGGTTATCCAGGCAGTTGGAGTATTCGTTATGAGGGCGATCCCAAGAAACGATGGTATGTGAGAGATACAATGCGGAAAGCGACTTTCAGCACGTACATCTAAAAGAGACCCACTGCTCGAGCCGAGTGTAAAACTTGTCTGAGACAACGCAATTATGGTTTAGTCAGGGCAGCTTGTTCGTAAGGTCATTTCCGAGAGAAACATACATTTTCAGGTGCTTAGATAATGACTACAGTAGTATTTTAATAGTATATCAAAGTGCGAGGACAAAATGCGTGAAAGTTAGACGGAATCTACTATGGATTGCGAACCAAAATTTAAGTTTGAATGACTAACTCGAATTCGGACAGTGCGAGTGTGCTACATGACCCCTGTTGTGACTTCCCGCAAACAATCAAATGATCTTTCCAACTATCGAGACTTGCCTTCTCGGCCTCGCTGAGAGAATCCAAGTACGAACTGACACTGTCGAATATATTTTGGTTCCCGTCCACCGAAAATTTATGCTTCGTGAATGTAAGTTGGCCTTGTTCTAACAAGGCACACTCAACCATGGTGCATGCAAGCAAATGTGCGTGATGTAGAGCCTTGCGGGGTGATTCGTGTGCGGCGAGTAGTGTGTGGAGGTCATGGTTCGTGAGCCAGATCACCTTGAGGAGAAGGGAGAAAATGAATTTGTTCTGGCATGTTCGCCGAATGACAAGTGTCCCGTCCTGCAAATCAATTAAATAATGATTTCGAAAGAAATGCGTGAACGTACCTCAGCAAATGAATAGTCATGCATATAAGCATGTGGTATCTCTCGAACGATGCGATGCACTCGGCTGACACGAAATTGATCTGGCGGAATATCGCAATCGTGCGGCGGAAGAAGGTCATATGCCAAAACGACGTTTTGTCGCGCAAAGGTCATCATTGCCGAACGCACGACTGTTACAGCTCGCCAGATTGCGGACACATCCTTCGGGACAGACGGCCATCGTGTAAGACCTATTATTTGATCAACATTGTCAAATAAATCTTTGTTAAAAACTTACCTTGAACACTCGGGACGAGACGAACAGCCTTGTTGATGGTATCTTTGATTATTCGTTTTTGATCAGCAGGAGACGACGCATTCGCGTCGCGAGTGAATATGATCCCTTTGATAAGCTCGCGCGCGCGGCTACGGACGTCCTCACGGACTGCTGTAGTGATATTGGGCTGGACTGTGGCTTCCGCCACAGTCACTGCCTCTGATGGGCCCGCTGCTGCCGTGGGAGTGGGAGCGGGAGTACGTATCGAGTAAGGTGGCAACGTCGGTGTTGGGGGCATGCGTCGAGAGCGTCGACGTCGTTCAGAGGACCGTGCTGGTCCCAAAGTCTAGAATTATCATTAAGTATTTAATTATGCAATTAAATAGGAAAAACGTACATGTATGACGTTGGAATCCGGTATCTCATCTCCTGTGGGGTCAAGTGTCAATGCGCGCTCGGCATCAGCATCGTCGCCGAGCCAGTGGGGGATGGGGCCAGTAAGGCGCTGGTGCGCCATGCGCAATGTGCTGCTGGGCACTGGCGTTGGCGCCGGCAGGTCTGGTGACGGGTCTGACGAGGACGGAATGGGTGCTGCAAATGATATATTCAATGTGAGAATACTGAAATGATAAAAAAATACAACTACGTACCTGAGATCGGCCGCGATGTATTGACGACGACGTTGGAACCGCCGTAGCCAGCAGCGGTTAAAGAATTGATGTATGGGGCACTGGGCGGCGGGTTGCTGTAGCCGGCTCCAGACAGTGAGTTTCCATACCTGCTGGTGTCACCTGGGTTGGTTTGGCCTGCGCTCGCGAAAGAATTTAAGTAATTGTTGAAGGATGAGTAATCAAGGGGGGATTGTTGGTATGGATGGAAGCTCGTCATCGGAGGTTGGGGTTGTTCGTCAGGGAGGTTGATCTGTGTGTCAGCAGGTGCGTGAGAGGGATTCAAACCAGACCCTCGAGCGGGCTTTGGAATCGTCGTCTTGCCTTTGCGCTGTGGGGGACGTCTAGCATTCATCTGATCTGGGGGAGGGCAAAGGGCACATTGATTTACAAGCGTGATACAAACGGAAACACAAACAAACTATACATATTGTGGCTCGGTGACATACATGTAACCGTGAGTCAAAGAAGCGGGAACATGAAGGGGTAAGGATGTAAAAAGTGGTGTGCATGTGACAAACCAATTCAATCGGAAAGGGGGCACGATGAGGGGGCAACGCGTGTTATTACATACATCTGTTATCAATTGATCAGTGTGGTATTATGAACATGCACACATACTCCACTTACCACGATAAGAAGACCGATAGCCTAGGAAGCAGTAGCCACGTATGATGCTTTATGGAAGCCAGGGCGTTCGGAATAATCCGCGAAAGTTCCCGGATATATGGGGTCGTCGTCGTCATCGAAATCTCTACAGCCACTGGCAGTGGGTGATCCGGATCCATCAACTCCGGGTCTCACAGATGCCTTGCTGACATCATCTTCATTGTCAATAACCCTGGATTGAGATGAAGGGAATCTGGGTCGTTTGACTCCAGACTGGAAAGCTTTCCCGACACGAGATCCTAAAACCTTGGATACGTGCTCGGCTTGGGATGAGACAGTCTTGAGGATTTCCAATTCATCCTCATAGACCACTTGAAGGTAGTCTCTGTCATCATCAACCTCTGCGCGGTTGCGCTCAGAAAACAGACCCCTCAAACTGTCTAACCTTTCTTCCGTGAATTTAAGTCGGTCTTCGTTGTCGACATGTATGGCATCAAGGAACGCGATAAAGCACTCAGCTTCTTCGATCTCCCACGCTGTTGCTAGCATGCACTGGCGCGCAGTCTCACAAGCAGCCAGCTGTGCTTGATATCCTTTGTACAGTGTCGAAGGACGCATTTGCCCGAGGCCATTTTCTAAGTCTCCAGCATGCTTTAAGAAATATAGATGAGTCTTTAAGGTTGGATAATATATATTCGTGTTACCTTCAGAAGAGTTTCATTGGATACAAATGGCTTGCGTTCTCGCCCCATAACACGAGCTGCAAAACAAACCTCAAGTGGGGCTGGATCGGGGGGGTATGGAATATATTTCCTGCTTGTTCTGTCACGTATGAACTGACAGCAAGAATTGCGGGAAAGGTCTGGGTTTGCGGACAGATCATAAAATAGGCCGCCTGACCCTTTGGTAGCGGAGGCGGGTGAAGTCATTGGCGGTGGTGTCCTCTCTGCTGAGGAGAAGCCTTTGAGTGAAGTACATAGGTCAGAATGTCTGGTATCAGGGGAGCTGGCTGAGATGTTGAAGGAATC
>KN835425.1:0-13413 GCA_000827255.1 Suillus luteus UH-Slu-Lm8-n1
GTCGACGATGCTGTCGCAAAGCACGTCGTTGAGGCTTTCTACAAATATATGTTTCATCCGAAGGAGGCAGGTGTCATGGACTGTACGAAGGCGGCCTGGGCACTCAACTGTGCTACACACGCCGTGAAGACGAAAGTGCCGCTCGAGCAGAGGATGGTTTTCATTCATATTGGTGTGTAGTTCTACGTTGTGTTGCTGTCATCTAGTATATATTCACAAGTTATTCATCTTCGATCTTCTTTCATCCTATTACTTGTAACAACTGTGATTCTCTTGTGCTCTAGCTACCTTGTTTTCGTATCATCTTTCGTGTTTTTGTCGACCAGAATCTTAACCGAAGTTCTCGGCGTAAAAGAAATATACATAGGCTATTCGCAATCACAAATTCAACAACATCAAGGGCTCCCTATCAGTCCGCCAGCCATGACAGAAAGCAATTCCGATGAATAGGAAAAGGTTTGCCCTCGAAAGATTAGTCACCCTCTGTTCAGAGCCGCACCGGCCGGCCCGCAGGAGACCACGCATCGCGGCCGTCCTATGCACGAACCATCACTTATGGCGCCCGAGACCTAGCGGAACGTTTCCCGAACCCACGCAGATCTGTTATCTCTGGGCGCCACGTGAACGTCTGTGCTTGAGGATGAGGCTGGCAGTGATCATCTGATTCTGATGAAATCTCACGATGATCTCATGCAAATCCTACTAGTAGTCCAGAGTCCACACGGTCCCGGAGATATCATCGTGTCGTTAACCTCAACCCGTTTCTAGCTATAGTTACCTATGCCATCTCATTTAACCACCCTTAATAACGGCCAGACCATCCCTGCTATCGGGCTCGGTGAGCTCTTCGTCGGAACTCAGTTCAGGGCCAGTGATGACTCACTCACAAGCTGGACAGGAACATGGCAGTCGAAACCCAATGAAGTCGCTCGCGCTGTCGAATATGCGCTCAAGGCAGGCTATAGACACATTGACTGTGCTTGGTAGGAAAACGTTGGTCGACTTTGAAACAATCCTAATGAGCATCTTACACTAAAGGGCGTATGGGAATGAAAAGGAAGTCGGCGAGGGCCTGCGTGCATCGGGCGTTCCGCGGGAGGAGGTTTTTGTGCGTATAACATATCTCACGGATTCATTACCCTACATATTCATCTGGGTATCGATAGATCACCAGCAAGCTTTGGGGTACATACCATAGACGTGTTGAGGAATGCCTCGACCAGACGCTCGCAAACCTAGGAACAACATATCTTGACCGTAAGATCTGTATTTCCCCGGTCTTGTTTGACCGACACTGATAGACTTAACCATCAGTTTACCTCGTGCACTGGCCTATTGCGATGAACCCAAATGGGAATCACCCTGTCATGCCGATGCGCCCGAACGGAAACCGTGACATTGATGAATCCTGGGACCTGATAGACACCTGGAAGGGTATGGAAGCCATGGTAAAGAAGGGTAAAGTCAAAGCAATCGGCGCATCAAACTTCTCCCAGAAGGTGCTCGAGAGGATTTTGCCCACAGCTGAGATCATCCCGGCCGTCAATCAGGTGTGTTTGACGTAATGTCACCATTCAAAGCTGACCATTGAAATACGTAGCTCGAAATCCATTTGTACAATCCGCAGCTCGAACTTCTTGATTATTTGAAGTCGAAGGGCATTGTTCCGCAAGCATACTCGCCGCTTGGTTCGACCAACTCTCCACTGTTGACCGATGAGTCTGCTACAGAGATCGCGAAGAAGCGTGGCCTCAAGAGCACGTCCGATGTCCTTCTTGGTTACCTGCGTGCGTTAGCGCTGTCATTTACTCTGTGGAAGAGAATGGTAGTTGACGTTTCTGATTGCAGTGGCCAAGGACATCATTGTCCTTCCCAAATCAGTGACACCATCCCGTATCGAGTCTAACCTGACCGGTGCGCTAGAGGCACACAGCGTACTGACACCAGAGGACATCAAAATACTTGACGGTGTTGCTGCGGGTGGCAAGCAGAAGCGTTTCATCATGCCTCCCTGGGGTGAGTGATAGTAATAGCCGCGAAAGTGATGATCCTGAAATGTGCTACCCAGGTATTGACCTCGGCTTCGATAACTGGCCTGTTCCAACCAAGTAAGCAATAGGATCACTCATTGATGTATGTGATTGAAAGTGAGTGAATTGGAGAGCGCGATTGTAGGCATCTGAGGCAATGTCTGCATTATTAGAGCTATATGGAATTCATAGCAACATGTTCACAGCATTGACTGACCGATGGACTGGTAAATGACGAGAATCATACACATGCAATGTTACATTGAGATGACACGACGAAAGTGGCTCCATTAGCATGATCGCGCAAGATGGTCTGGTGCACAAGTCAGATGCGGTAGAAATTTCGGAACGGAGCAAGATCGGAGCAAAGATTTTAGCGGTGAAAACAAGCGTGCGACCACTTTGCAAGACTGAATGTGCTCCTTGAGGGTACGGCCAGTCTTCCACGGGATAATGACAGCTCATCACTTTTTGAAACGATGTGATATATATACATTGATCACTCTGCGCAGCTGCGCCAGCACAAATAGAACGACCAAGTTTAACCTGAAGGAGAGGTGTTCAGCTCGCAAACTTGTCTCATCATCCATACTAGGAATTATCATGCAGACCCGCATCCACGACCGTAATTAAAATTTGAATGTTTCAAAGTCCTTGGGGCAACGGTTGGCCTGACGCTCACAGTTGGCGCAAAGATCCACCACGGTTGAACTCGGAATAGATTTCCAGACCGACGCTTAGACTCGGAGAGGAGACTGGCAAATTTCCTCGATTCGCCCAGCTAGAATCTCGAAGGATGAGCCATGAGCGGTGCTGGTGAAAGCCAGTGGGAGAATTAGCAAATCAATATCGGGAGTTGTCTGATACGTGGACGGCAACTCGCGTTCTTTCTGCAGCAACACCATTCAGTTACTGCATTTCGATGGGTCTAGTAAAAAATTATGTGAACCTGAGTAACTTAGGGCTGCACCAAGAGAAAATGAACCACCTGTCAATGGCTTGGTAGTTTATTCTTGCGATTACTCGGATTATCACGCCAGCGGGTTGCCACTGAATATTGAATCACGGAAGCGAACGAGAGAGTTAGACTAAGTCCAGATCCTGTGCAAACCTTGACGGCGAGTCAGGAATAGAAACGTGACTCAGCCGACAACGGCAGTATCATTGTCGGGAACGTAGTAGCCAACGTCGAGCAACGACTACCTAGTCACCACCATGCAGTGCTCTCCTACGTTCACTCTTCCGCGAGCCGAGAACATATCGGAAAAGAGCCACGTGTTCGGCGTGGGCGTGCAAAAAGGTTCCGTGAAAAGGGACCCACATACTAATAGGGAAGCTGACAATCTTTCAAATTACTGTCGTCACCAATTATGCGCGTAGCACGGTCTCCGAATCGGTGCAGGGCAGTTTCAGGTTATGTTACTCCTCGCGATGGTCGCATTCGTATATAAGCCTGCCTGCCTTGGTCTCGAGTCTCAACACAATCCTCCCGCTCCTCTCCCAAAATCCCTATTTCGCGATTGCTCTTAGACATGCCTGCTGTTGTTCTTAGCACACATGCCGGGAACGAACTCGACACTCTTTCCGATGCAGTCGATGATGGTGTGTATTCATCATGTCGTTCTACCACTTCGTGGCGTAGCTCACCGTTCCTCCGCAGTCAATGTTCTAAAAGCCAAAATTTGGGACTCTCAGTCCGAGTTCGATTCTACAAAAGACAAGACAGCCTTCCGGCAATATGAGACTGCCTGTGACCGCGTCAAGAATTTTTACAAGGAGCAACATGGTTAGTGCATGCATCTGTTCTACTAGTTTTTAATATGGTGTTGACGCTACCACAGAAAAACAGACTGTGGCTTTCAACATCAAGGCCCGCACGGAATTCAAAAGCCGGAAACGCGCTCGCATGGGTATTTGGCAAGCTATGG
Source organism: Suillus luteus UH-Slu-Lm8-n1 (assembly GCA_000827255.1). Classification (NCBI taxonomy): domain Eukaryota; kingdom Fungi; phylum Basidiomycota; class Agaricomycetes; order Boletales; family Suillaceae; genus Suillus; species Suillus luteus. Next base: position 3,959 of record KN835425.1, read on the forward strand.
AGATGCTCAATACGCTTGTGGATGACTCGGATCCAGATGTCAGTGATTCCTTGACCTACGGTTCCCTTCGCTGACATTCAATATATATCCAGACAGAGCTTTCGCAAATTGAGCATTTGCTTCAGACTGCCGAGGCTATCCGACGCGACGGCAAGCCCGAATGGATGCAAGTTACTGGTTTGATCCACGACCTTGGTAAGCTGCTGCACTTGTTTGGCAGTGAAGGTCAATGGGACGTTGTCGGTGTATGTTTCTTCATCTGATGCTCGTAATGACATGCAGCTGACTTGCTTCTTTCTGCAAGGATACCTTCATCGTCGGCTGTGCTTTCTCCGATAAAAACATATACCCCAGTACCTTCGCCGGCAACCCAGACTTCCACGATGCCGTTTATTCTACGCCGTATGGAATCTATGAGCCTAATTGCGGCCTCGAGAATGTCATGGTGTCTTGGGGTCATGATGAAGTATGTTTCTTCTGTCCACATCGTTTCATTTTGTGCTCATCAAACTTCTCGCAGTATCTCTACAATGTGGTCAAGGACCAGAGCTCGCTTCCTGCAGAAGGCCTTGCTATGATCAGGTATCACAGCTTTTACCCGTAAGTTTCTCCCAGTCTGCACCGTCCAACGAATCTTTACAATGTCTATTTAGGTGGCACCGTGAGGGAGCTTACACACACCTCATGAATGAAAAGGATCATGCAGCCCTCGAAGCCGTTCGCGCCTTCAACCCTTATGATCTCTACTCCAAAAGCGACGAGCCCTGCAATGTTGAAAAACTTCGACCATATTACGAGGACCTGATTGCAAAATTCTTCCCTCCTGAGCTCGACTGGTAGACGTGCGCAATAGCACACACGACTTAATTTCAAAATTATAGACCACTGTCTGGCATAGACACAGTCTCTCAGTCGATTTGGAGGCGATAGCCATACAGTTTAATTGTGTATTTCTTTCAAAAGTTTGTGTCCTTAGTCGTTTCATCCACTTTATTGCAGCAGTATCTCCTATAGAAGCCTTTACTAGCGTAGACATAATTCAATGCATTATTATCACAGAGCAACGTCGAATCGAGTTTTTGTTTTGAATTTGAGGAATAAGATCATGATGTACTTGGTACAACATTTGCAATTGATGCTCGTTTTGTATTAACCAACGTTTGCAACCTTGACCCTGCGCCACTTAAACACAACTTAAACGCTCCCACTGATCTCACGGACTTAGCTCCACCATCTCTGACTCACTCCTTCTATCTTGCTAGACAATATATACCCGAACATACTAGAAAACCCGCCGTACTCGTTCTACGATGTCTCAGGAATCACCTATTACTGAACCAGTCATCTATCACGGCAAGAAATTTATCGTGCTCAGCGATTGGTGCGTAAAATCGTTACATCTAGATCTAAGCGGCGATAGCAACTGACTACGGTTTGCTGTGCTCAAACAGGGACGGCACGATCACCACGCAAGACTCCAATGATTGTTAGTCACGTCGAGAATTCACGATGTGCCTCGCTCTAACTGAAAGCACTTCCATTCAGTCGTGACGGATACCTATGGGATGGGTCTCCCAGATCGCGTTGCGCTCAATCAGAGTGTACGTAAAGGTCAAGATAACTTCCGGTGCGAAACCATCGCAGAAACAAAACTACAGAGTTGATTTCGTCATCATCCAGAGATGCCTTCCGGAAGATGCTCGTTAGCGTTGTTGAGAATGGCAAGGTGGAAGGCAAGGTGACGCATACATTCGAGTTTTGTAAAAATGCTGTTGCGAACAGTGAGTTTTGGCCGCGCATGACGGGTGGAGCTACTAATGTTTACATTGTTTCAGACATCAAAGTCGATGATACTTTCAAGGCTTTCTATGAATTTTGCGCAGCGAATGATATACCCGTGGTAGTTGTATCCAGGTACAGAAACAATCTTGTGGTTTCACCGTGCTGTACATTCATACCTCCGCAGCGGTATGGCGCCTATCATCCGCGCAGTCCTGCACAAACACCTCGCTAGCCTTGACGGCATTCAAATAATATCGAACGAGGTGAAAACCTACGATGACGGGAGCTGGGAAATACAATACCGTCATCCAGAGAGGTAATATTACACATCGCTTTTTCGCAATTGACTGACGATGGTAAATTAGTGGCTTCGGCCATGACAAGTCGAAGGCGATCGCCCCATACACGAGCATGCAGCCCGCTCCGATCGTGTTCTTCTTTGGTGATGGCGTCTCAGACCTATCCGCAGCGCGGGGAGCGACTTGTCTGTTCGTCAAGTATAAGCCCAATGGAGAGAACGAATTGATGGAATACTGCATCATCAACAAGATCAAGCATCGGTTATTCCAGAGCTTCGAGGAGGCGCAGGGTCTGATGAAGCTCATCATCTTTGCAGAGACGGAGGAAGAGCGACAGAGTATCATCGCACGGGAGTGGCCTGAAGTAGCTTGAGAAGTTGTTCACCTCACCCCCAGTGATGGCAATCACAGGGGAGAAGTGATCTTGATACCTGTGACGCGATGTATTTAGATCTAGAAGATTGCGCCTCCAGTTGATCAAGCTCAAGTTGAAACCAGCTCATTGCTCTCGGGGTGTTAGTGGTCCCTTCGCCTGAAATCTCGTCTGAATTTGCCAAGCACCGTGACAACCAATAGAATGACGCAGCAGCCTTTCACGAGTACTCTAGTCGTGACAGGTGTTACGCAAGAAACAAATCAACTCGCTGACTCGACGCTGGGATGGAGGGGATCTCAGCGTGACTAAGCATGGTAAACCGACCACGCATTGGAGATGCTTATATATGCACAGGCGGATACGAGGTTTGCAGTCACAGAATGGGAATGGGATTGGTGGGATCGATTGAAGCGACGAACGAGAGTTCGAGTGAATGTGTCGTATAACAAAAGACGGTCTAGCGAACATTGTGGAAGGCAAAGAGAGGATGGAAAGCTGTAGCACTGCTGATCGGAGTGTTGCGATCAGCCGACTGATCGATGATGCAGATCAGCTCCTGCTCCAGCGTTGGACAAACGGGAAATTGAGGTCGACAGGGCCTGTGCGGTATCCATTCCATTCGTGACGGAAAACAATAGCGCTTCTGGAGTGATAGAGGGTTTAAAATTATAAGAGCGCCAGGCGTCTACACTGCACTTCCACTACTGCCACACGCAGAACACTTGATTCGACAAGAGTTTCTGTGTCCGCACATGTGTGTGTAGAAGGTCATTCGAGGCGTGAAAAATCTGAGTGAAGGAAAAATGGACAAGTGTAGTATGGCTACCTCAGAAATTTCTCTAGTGCTCACTGACATTCATTGAGACCAGCGTTACAACGCGTTCGATGTATCTCCTGGGTTTGCACGAAATATGCGAAAGGGATACGTGACACGATGGACAATTCGGATGGATTGACGGTGAGGATTGATATTGAGTGACATCGATTTCGGGGTAGCGACCAAATGTCTTGAATGTTTGACCCCACACTAGGTAACTTGAAGAGACATCAGATTGGGGAACAAAGGGCGAGAGAAGGGCCGATGATACACCAAAATTCGGTACCGGCAGTCACATCGGAGGTCATGGGTCTTTGAAAGCCATATAACAGCGAATACGAACGTAAGCTAGAGTGAAATTTACCGGCTTTTGGTTATCCCGTTTGTACAAGCTTCGTGGGAGACATCTGATCAACCGTTAACGGCGCGAGGACATCCAGGTCTCGCCACGAAAGGTCCAGACTCCAGTGCAAGATCAGTAGATGACTTGCATGAATCAGGAGTTTGGGTTCCCATAAACTTGATATCAAGGACAGACTGGGAGATATTCCACCGAAGCTTCGATATCGTATAATCATGAAACCGAGCGGTGCAGGTCTCGGAGGATCAACAGTCCTATGCCTATCGCCGAAATGTCCGCCGCGAGCCTTTTGACATGAATAGGTCTTGCACTTATCATAGATGTATGCCTCCTCCATACTTGCTCGCTGGCGGCGCAAGAGAGGATACCTTAAAAGGAACCATGAGTTCGCGGTGTGTGTTCGAATCTTTGTAAAAGGTTCTAAATGTATCACCTGCCGTGAGTATTTATGGTTTGATTCAAGTTTGATTTGATGCAAGATTGGTAGGCCCACATGCACCTTATTATTAATAGCAATTGTCATCGAGAATGTCCGGGAGATGAACGTTAATACTCTGGAGCAAGTCTGTCGCAGACTCTGGCCAGGGTGTGTCTAGGCCATTGTCAGCCGCTCGGCTAAATTCAGTTGGAGGTTCATTAGCATTATAAATACCATACGTCAGGCGCGGGCGCTCGCACTTGGACTCAGAGAGTGGTTGCATGTGCTTACTGTAGTATTACACAATGGAAATTGGCAGTGACACAATTGATTTGATTGCATGTACTTACTGTAGTATTCTACAGCGAAACTGGGTATTGACATACGGATGGTGGGGCAAAAAAAAAATGGGGTCGGGAATGTAGTTATCGATCATGATGGCATGGCAGCAAAGCCGCCGATGATCAGAAGTGACTCAGTGACTGTGGACGCGGGATGCACGAAAGAGGGTGCTGATGCGCCAGGGCAGGCGTGGGTGCGTGAAAGAGGCCGCCGGACTCGTGACAGCGATGCATCGTTGTAGAGGTACCAGCTGAGGGGAAAGTCCAATCTCGATAGATTTCGCAGTAGTCATGGTTGCGAAAAATGAAGCGTTTTGAGACCTGAGGATGAATATGAATGCGCATCGATGCTGGAGTAGTTACGGAGGCAGGAGGATGGCATGAACGTCGAGAATCATGGTGTAATGAAACTCCGACCAATTGAGCCGAGCTCATTGACAACGGCTTGCACCAGTGGCACGCCGTATCCAGGTAATTCCCCCGATAGACTTGCCCCCACACTGTCCAAATCAGCCAGACTTTCTGCGAATAGAATTCATTGTTCAATCACTGCCTGGTTAGGCTGAGCAGGACTCGGAATTGTAGTCGTCATTTGCCGTCGCACGGAAGCACAGTGACCCAGAAATGTCTAGGAGGGCTATACTGTTGTATGTCACCTTCTAGCCTGGCTTCGTAGCTTAGCGACTGGTCTCAGATTCTCGGACTACTCGCGTGTCTCTTGATTCGGGCCATATGACACCTGACTCAGGAGATGAGTGTGATTGATGAGTGGGAATAGTACCACCATGTCACTGTTCTACGGAGCTGAGCAATTTCGCACTATTAATGCTCATGCGCTCATGAGTTGCTCAATGCTGATCGTATGCTTACCTATGGTTACTGTGTTCTAAAGTCAGCGCACAGCCAAACCTGAGCATGCTGGAAGATGACGCATGTTTTCTGGTTTATTAATATCAATTCATATGGAAGCTTTCAACATCCATGTGTTCCTTCAGGCGATTCCTGTGTCAGTACTGGGTGGCTATCGGCTGCCTCCACCCATATAAGCCTCCTTGGGTCGTTCATGGTGCATTAGCAAGGTCCCCGCTCTTTTTTTCAATATGCACTCGTTCTCAGCCCTGCTCCGCGCAGTCCTCCTCGTCACCGTGACATCTGCATCGGCTTCAAGTTTCTTTAGAATACCCTTGACGAAGCTTACGCCTCCTAGCTCGTACCTTGCGGGACTACCAGATGCTGATCGTACACGTGCTGCATTCCTCAAGAACTTTGTTTCTGGCGGTCCTACGACTGTCCCTGCATCTAACCTCGCATATGTTCAGTATACAACCAGCGTTGGCGTTGGCAGCCCTCCGACGTACTACAATTTGGTTGTTGACACTGGCAGCTCCAATACTTTTGTCGGGTAAGTCCCGATTGGTTATTCCCACAGGCTAGATCTCATTTTATCTGAAGAACTGGGACGAAGTATGTCCAGACCTCGACCAGTATCTTCACTGGCGAGGACGTCAATGTCACTTACGGCAGTGGTTATTTCTCTGGCTTGGAATGTAGGTCTTTTGGCTGCCTAGGAACAGCACCATCTGAAATCTGGCCTCCAGATCTCGACCAGGTGACGCTCGCTCCAGGGTTTGTCATCACGAACCAGTCTATCGGTGATGCTCTTTCCTATGCTGACTTCGAAGGCGTCGATGGCATCGTCGGTGTGGGCCCTGTCATTCTGACTGAGGGCACACTCTCACCAAGTACCAACGAGCTGATTCCCACTGTTATGAACAACGCCCTCTCGCAGGGTTTGATCGCAGAACAAATATTGGGTGTTTCTTTTGCACCTGCAACGAGTTACAATGACACCAGTAAGAGAGGACACGTAGTATGATCGATCGTCATCTAATTTGCGCCCAGACGGAGCACTCACTTATGGAGGCATTGATTCATCTTTGGTGAGCCCAAAAAGTATGTTCTAAACATTGGTTCTGAATGTTATCCAGTACACTGGCGAAATCACTTACACGCCGGTCACCGCAACTTACCCTGCTGGCTACTACTGGGGCGTCAATGTCACCGATGCAACGTACGGCTCCGCAACGACCGTTATCCCAAAGTCAACCGCCGGAATTGTTGATACTGGCACCACCCGTAGGACTTCTTTACCTATCCACATGCATACTTTCTGACACATCTCTAGTGGTCCTCCTCGCTGATGACTTCTTCGAATCCTACTTGCGTGCAATCCCTGGTGCCAAAATCGACCCGAGCACTGGCCTCATGACTGTCCCTACGAAATCTGTTTCAGAGATCCAACCATTGAACTTTACTATCGGCGGCACCGTCTTCAGTATGGATGCTGCAGCGCAACTCATTCCGATTGATCAGAACACCGAATGGGGCTTGCCAGCAAACAAGCAGTACGGCGTTGTATCGTACTTAGGGACTAACAGCGGCGAGGGATTAGACTTCATCATCGGGCAGAAGTTCATGGAGAAGTACTATGCTGTGAGTTGTCGAATCACGAGATGACGATGTAGTCCGGGTATTGATTGAATTTGATTTCCAGGTTTTCGACACGGATAGCAATCGCGTTGGATTTGCTTATACGTGAGTGTTTTTCTTCGTGTCTGACCCTCTCTTCCGGCTGAGATTTTTTTGTGAAAGTGAACATACATTCACCACGTACACTCCTTGATATGAGTGCCTTCTTCAGGAGGATGAGTGGTAGTTACTCTTCACACATACCTCACGTTTCTCATGCTCCGATTGGGTAACATTCATTGCGCTAGTCCCTCTGGCTCGGGCCCGGGCTTCACGAATCACTGCGACTTTTAGGATGCACTCTTGGTGTTTATCAGTGCTATGACCAAGAAATATAGGAGCGTAGTCTTGCACCCAGACGTCTTAAGGTACCGATTGCATGCTTGATGCCAGGATATCCTAACCGGGATGTGAGAGAAAAAGATACAAGTGGCGCCTAAAGGCGGGTAAGGTAATTGTGAGGAAGTGATACGGGAGGATGCAGGTCGGATTGTCACATAGTGGTGTTCAGCAGCCTTGGAGCCGCGTTAAAAATGTATCCTCATGCATAGACTTGAGATGTCGACATAGGAGTCAATGAATATCGAGTGCCGCCATCTAACACATCTAACATATGTAAGGACGAAACAGTTAGTCCCGCGGAAGCTGACTCTCCTGTCTGAGCTCCACCTGGACTCCAGAACAGTCCAACGACGATACGTCATCCGAAGGTGAACGGAGTGCTCGTATATATTTGCTCTCCACCTTTATGCAATGCCTTTACTTGTAAATGGGTTGCGAGGTTGTGGCTCATCCCCTTCTACTCATGTAGAAAGAATCTATGCATCATATGCGACGCAAAGATTCAACAACGGAAGGAAGAGACAAACTAAAGGCAAAGTACCAGCTTCAAGTTATGTGTATCATTGACTATTGTTTCACGGGACATATTTTGCGGAAATCGACGTATAAGTGTAGGTAAGCATATCGGGCTTGTATCGCCTTACAGGCATGATTGACGTACAACAATACATGGGAAATAAACAGAAAAGTATCGGGCAGGCATGATTTACTAAACAACTGAGATCTAGGCAGGACAACGAAGGAATGAAAGCAATCGGAGCCACATAAAATGCAAGAATGCAGCGAATGTGCCTCAAACTAGACACCTATATGGACAAATACAATCTGCTGTTCCAGTGGAACATTACTGCGCCGCAATTTCTTCACAGCCTTGTGCAACGCCATCGCAGCGCGCGTGCAGTCCAATCTCCCAGAGCCATCCACCAGGTTGCCGTAAAACGCAGACACAACCTCCTGTGCAACCTCGTCGTCGACGGACCACATAGAACCAATAACACTACGAAATCCGGAGAATTGCATTGCTGCAGCGAGATGGATCGACTCGTCAGGACTCTTCTCATCACCTACAGTAGTGTGGCAAGCCGATAAGAATGCAAATTCCGGGTTCTGCCAGTCGGACCGGATGATGTCCTTGATCATTAACGGCCCATCACGCATCGCGAAGGAAGATTCAAATGGACGTTTTCGATTCGGCATTCCGTGGCAGGCCAGGTGAAGCCACTGGTGATGGTTTAGTACATTGACTGCAGCTTTGACTGTTGCGTCGCTGTCCTCGAGCAACGTGAAGGACGACGCGATGGGCGCGAGACGCTGGGCGACAACCGCTAGCTCGGGAGCGACACATTCGAGTGGCTTCCCCCCATCCGGGTTCCCTTGACCAATGGCAACAAAATATTGCGGGGATGCATCTCGAGGAACCTGCTGTCTCGCACGAACAAGTGTCGCCAAAGTAGGGGTGTACGAGGATATGTAGATGTGAGGCAAACTGTCTCTCTTCTTCTCGTAGAGTCCTGCTGCATGTAGAGGAAGCAGCGTGAACTCAGCAGTGGGACACCACCATATACGCGAGCCAGGGTGAACATTTGATGCCCCAAGGGCTTGTACTACGGGGTCAACAATATCATGCCAAAGTTTCCGAAGGATCTTGACAAGCTTGTGTTGGGTATCAAAAGAACCGAATTCTTTCGAAAGAGACTGAAATTCGGTGGATAAATCAGAAACTTCAGTCTGCGTGGTATTAGTTGGAACGTGAACAGGATCTCGGTCACTTAGGACAATCAAGGCGTCGCAGCTGTACTGACTAGCATTGACAATGATGACAGGACCTTCTTCAGCTGCTTTCCGTAGGTCAGAGAAAAGGGGAGGCAGGAGAAACCGAGAAAAGTCAGGAAGCATGCGGATGCGTGAAACTACGTCATCCCACTCCATGGTCACTTGGCGAATTTGCGGAGACTGGTCTTCAGTAGACTGATCGAAAGCGTTGCGAAGGCAAAAGCTGAGCTGCTTGAATTCTTCTGCCAAGATTGCGCCGGTGTGATGAGCCTTAGAAAGCTCATCAAGTGTTGTGCGGAAGCGTGCCAATTGGGTCCAGAATACTGCACGGCCTTGCTCCACTAGTTCCACAGCAGTTGCCAGTGCGCCATTACGAATGCTACACGAGAAAGCATCCACAGCAAGCGAAGCCGTGGC
>KN835425.1:14308-33864 GCA_000827255.1 Suillus luteus UH-Slu-Lm8-n1
TGAGAGACGACGATCGATTAGAATGACCGGGGGGACGAAGGAGTAGTGCAGCCCGATGGAGCTCAATGGACTCATCTAGGTCAGACGAGACGCCCCGCTGCCTGAATCTGTTTCTAAGGTTGACGGCAAGGTTGTTGAGAGATGAAAATCGATCCGAATGGCCGGGAGGACACCTCTCCAAGGCCGCTCGACACTCTTCCACATCGTCTGCCATATTATGAAACCACAATTACCAAGTCACGCTGCGAGAACTGGCAGGAACGCGGGGGGATGAAGCCGAAGACAACGAGTACTTCTGTTCGCCTTTTGTCAGATGAGTTTCGCAATGCGCACACACATAGAAATCCGAGCAATGAAGTAGTAAAAACCTGTGAGAGGGGATGATTAATGAGCGTCTAGCAGTGACTGTGGTTGACAGCTATGAAATCACCACTCTATTCCGAGAGATCGAAGCTAACGAGCTCTGCGCCTGAAAATTCGCAAGTCAAGCTGTCAGAGGCTTAGTAGGAATGGCTAGTGCAACTTGCATGGGGAGCCTGCTAGAAAGTTTCGGTAGTCTTTGTTGGCGCGTACTTGACAAACTGGGCAAGTGCATTTTGCCACGGCCCACGGGCCGGTGACCGCGAAGTTCGTCAAGTTAATGTACATTTGACAATCGACATCGAATATCAAGTGCGTGAATCCGATATATATCGACAGATGAGTTGTGTACGTGAATGGAAGGAACGAGTCCACTATCAATGTCACTATATGGTCTAGGAGACATAGTAAAACCTAAAAGTTGGATCCAATCGGCTTTCAAAAGTCGGAAAAGCAGTAATTACGAGGCTCGTTGCGACGCCAGTCAATTCGAAGGTTTTGATACTGATCATTAGATCCTCCCATAGCCACACTAACCGTCAGCGAGTCACTATAAGCTGTCTCCCCAGCAGGGTTCTCCCATCGGCATTGGGCAGTTCAAACCGTCTTCTGGCAGCTAGTATATATTGGGTACAGCAAGCAGTGCACATATAGGTTACAAGTCCAAATAGCGACCATGCGGGATCAACGAAGCTATCAACTTTGATGGGTGCGAGCGTCTGCGCAGGCGAGTTGGGTGAGTCCTGCTTCCAAGATGATGTTGATTACATTGGCGGTGGTTAGTCGAGGTTCCATGGTGCAAAAGAACTTGAATGCTGCATGAAGGATGGATGGTATGACTGGAAGGCGCGAGTCGGCTTGACTGGCCGGGATCCATGATGACACTATTCAAGCTGAAGACGAGGCTGCAAACGAGTCGAGAGCACAAAAGAACTTCGGTAAAGTAGTCGATGACTTTTAACACAAGAGTACATGGAAATGAGATAGCTGGAGCGCTAGAATATCAGGATCGTTTTTACAAACAACAGTATGAAAGAGGATCGCAGCGCGGCAATTCACGAACGTATACCAGATGACATTAACACAGCGTAGAACTACACACCGATGTGAACAAAAACCATCCTCTGCTCAAGTGGCACTTTCGTCTTCACGGCGTGTGTAGCACAGTTAAGTGCCCAGGCCGCCTTCGTGCAGTCCATGACACCGCCATCCTTCGGATTAAACATATATTTATAGAAAGCTTCAACGACGTGCTTTGCGACAGCATCGTCGACCTCCCACAGCGTGCCAACGACGCTCTTGAACCCTGAGAATTGGAGACCAGCTGCAAGGTGAATGACCTCGTCGGGGGTCTCCTCATCCCCGACGGCGGTATGACAAGCAGATAAGAATGCAAACTCGGCGTGCGGAATGTCTCTCTCCATGATATCAAGCAGCGTCAGATGTTCATCTCTCATGACGAAATGCGAGTTGTAAGGCTGCTGAGGGTCCTGCTTGCCATGACAAGCGAGGTGCACCCAGGTATTGTCTTCCAAAGCTTTGAGCGCACCTGCTCGCGTGGCTGCGTCGCCAGAAACAGTAGTACGGTTAGCCGTCGCAGGGACGAGCTTATGAACAAGCTCGAGCTCGCTGTCGACAGCCAACAGCGCCTTGCCTTTTCCTGCAGCCGGTTGACCTTGTCCAATCGCCACGAAGGATGGAGTGATGCGTCGTTTCATCAACTGTCTAGATCTGACCAGAGCCGAAAGTGTGGGCGTGTAAGAACAAACGTAGAGATCCTCCAAGCACGGCTCTTTAGAGTGATCTGCCTTTGTTAGAAATGGGTTAGCTGCATGGAGAGGAATAGACGTGAAAGCTGCAGTTGGACACAGCCAGATTCGGGAGCGCCGCTTGAGTTTGAGGACGTTCTCGAGTACGTTAACGATGGGTAGCATGATCTCGTCCCATACTATTCGTGAGAGTACTATTAGATCTGTTCTCGTCTCCGTTGGGTTCATCCGAGACGCGTGTCGTATTGCCCTAGTGAAGCGATCCTTGAGAATTATCAGATCCGGGAGAGCGATAGATGGCAAAGGAACATGATGGGGCTCTCCTGACGTCGGGACAATGATGGCGCTACACGAGCATTCACTGGCAATGAGGAGAATGACCGGGCCCTTGCACGCTGCCGCTTGCAGGTCCTCGTACAAAGGTGGGAGCAAGAAGCGCGAGAAAGGTTGTAAATTACGTATCTCAGATACCGCAGCTTCCCATTGCCTTGTTAGTCTCCTATACTCGGTTTCTGCCAAATCAGCAGCAGCTCTGTCGGTGATGGTTGCAGAATTCTGAGTGGCATTGGAAACAAGCTTGCTCAGCTCCAAAAAATCGTGCGCGAGTTTCGGATTTGTTGATTTGAGGTCTTCAACCGGAGTTTTGAACCGAGATGCCAGTGACCATTGCTGGCCACGACCGTGCTCTGCGAGTTCAACCGCATATCGTGGATTGTCATGACGTATAGCACATGAGGCTGCATCTACTGGCAGTGAGTGTGTATCACCAAAAGCGGTCGCAGCCTCACGCCGTGAGACAATCGACGATCGTGCCATCACATGATTGTCAAAAAGCTCCAAGAATACTTGGTATGCTTCAAGGGCAGAGTCGTGGCGATGACTCTCAGCTTCATCAACCCACCACAAGGTATTTAGAATACGATTCGGAAAGCCTTGAGTAGGGTGTCCCGATGCCAGTCTGAAGTTCTCCACAGCGAGTGACAAATCGGCAGGTTCATACTGCACACAGTAACGAGTTATATAGGCTTGCCCTAGCCTGTGATAGGAGTAGAATCTGTCTGGGTGGAGTGAAGGCAAGACCTCCAGTGATTCTTGACAGAAACTGATGGCCTCCTCAACCTCTTTATTCTCTTGAGTGTGTATGAAAAGAGAGCAAAGCGCGCCGCTCAAATTGAAAAGAGTCAAATGGCGCTCTGGATGGTCAAGACGCTTCACCCGAAGGGATTCACGATACCAATCAATGGCCTCGTCAAGATCCTCGCTGACATGCAATTCATCATATCTGGTGTCAAGCGCAACGGCAAGGTTGTTAAGCGTGGTGTCATATTGTGGATGGCCAGGTGGGCGCAGTCTCAGCGCCTCGCGATGGAGGCTGATGGCTCGGGTGATGTCATCAATGTCACCGCGTGCTCTGAAACGGGAGGTGAGGGCGAGCCCTAGATTGTCCAATGAGAAATGACGAGATTCGTGCCCAACAGAGCGCAGGCGCAGCGCTTCTTCGTGCAAAGAGATGGCCTCATCGAGGTCATTAGGATTGCCTTGTTGCTTGAAGCGATGTTGACCGAGTGAAACGGCCAAATCATTCAAGTAAAGACTGCGGTCAGAATGTCCCTGAGGGCACAGGGAAACGGCTTCACGACGAAGCTGTATAGTTTCGTTGATATCATCAATACTGCCACACTGTTGGAAGCGGGTTTCTAATGCCTGTGAAAGCCGGTGAAGGGCTTTGTGACGGAATTGATAGCCAAGAGAACAAAGCTCGAGCATGCTTCGTCGAAGGTGAATGCCTTCATCGGATGCATCGATTGGAAGACTGTCGATCACGTGTCCGACGAAAGCGTCTACACCCATGCTACGAAGATAGGTGCCCTCCGGACAGAGGGGCAGTAGCTTGCAGCACAGCTGAGCGGATTCGTGAATGTCGACGACGGTAGACTCCTTGCCGTAACGCCAGGTCAATGCTCTGATGAGACCAAGGAGGGATGATGCGTGATCGGGGTGACCCTGGGGACGCAATGCAAGGGCTTCGCGGAAGAGAGAAATGGTGGTATCGATGTCTTGAAGATGGTTTTGAGTATAGCCTCTAAGGCGCGCAGATGCAAGGTTGGTGAGAGCTGCTTCATGATCAGGATGGCCGACCGGACATTGGTCAAGAACCAGCTGAAAACGCTGCACAGCGTCGTTCAGGTGAGAAACTGTCCCGGTCGTCGCGTATTCGGCAAATTGTGCGTGGCCCGCATCTGTGTCTCGAGCAATCTTGCAGCCTACGAGGGACTGTCGTTGATATTCCGTCACCAAAAGCTAACAGTAGAAGCCAGCGTCACTCACATCAAACAGTGCGCTGTCCTGATCCTCGCAAGCATGTGCAACAGCCGTAATCTTGAGCGTGAGGGAAGGATGGACATCACGAACGGGTGGAAAGGATAGACCTATGAGATGTCAGTGGACGTACATGAACTAGAAGCAAGTGACTCACCGAATGGCTCTTCACCATGACCAAGTAGCTCATCCCATGACATTTGAAGTTTCCCTATGACTTCTCCGCTACCTAGCATTCGACCAAGTTCATAAGACGCTCTAATCTCGACTGATAACGCAGTTGAGGCATGCAATGATCTATAAACTGAACATCAATTCTCACATTGCATTAGCAAATCTGCATAGACTGTACAGAGTCACAGTATCCCCCCACACTACAGATTCTTCGGATGATAGGACTTTGATGGCTGATTTCCAGCGTCTTCGGGAACCGATTTTAATGGATACATAAATGCCTGCGGATATACGCCCGGAAGGGACACGAAGAGTCTCTCCGCTGATGACTGCATATAGAGGATGAGGATCACGAAACGGATATGGAGTTGATATAAAGTGACTCACCATCAAGCCTGATGCATTGGCTTTCTGAGCTGCCAGACATCATGAAACAAACTGACGAGGATTGGAATGAATGGGAGGGGAAGACGAGGGGGCTGTGGATGGAGTTTGACTGAAAGGGAGGGAGGAGGATGTCAAGGGCTGTTTGGCATGAACAATGTATGAGCGCTAAGAAAGATGGCCGGCTACTCAATATTCAATGTTGGGTTCGCGGGAAAGCCGGGCGGCCCCTGTGCTAGACAATGCTCTCTTCAGCGAAAGTGGCCCACGGTACGTCTAATTTTGTCGTGAGTTACGATACCCGGTGATGTCCACCACTGAAGCAGCGCGAGGGAGACTCTAGTGCAAGCAAAAGTGTTGCCCATTCTCTGTCGCTGGTGATGTTGACAGTGAAGAAGCAGTGACCCAGATGCCCACCTTTGCCGACGCGACGACCATGAACAGACCGCTACCGTAGTCCAATTGTAAACACGATTGTGCCGGCGTCCTTCTTACATGCAATTGATCTGCCATCAGTCACCGCCATTCGACCAGGTTCCCTCCTGTGTTGGCGAACAGTAATTCTTCGACTTCTCGTCCCCCCACTCGTGGTTCATACAGTCCTCGCAAAGTGCTCGTTTGTCGTTATAGGCTCCGTGTCGTGGACCGCGCAGGCTGCAGCTACTAGTACTACCCTACACGACGGTAGTGAACCGGCGCGTGCTAAATTTCAAACTCCTTCGCTTCGTTTTGCCACGCCCGCTTCACCCGACTTGTCCGTGACTAGTTGACTCTGTATGGCAATACTATAAGCCTGGCTTTGTCACGAGCCTAGTGTTAGACTAGATGAAACGCACTTGACGTATGCCACCATGAGCTACTCTAGACCCACCCCCTCACGGCTAGCGCTCACCTTCAAGAATCTTTCTTCGGGTCGACTGAGACTCAGATATCTAAGTTTCGCTGCAAGAATAGCGGTCCTGGTGCAATGTACACGCCAGATCACTATGAATCCATGATAAGTACATCTCGTTTTCGCTTCCTTTCTGACTATGATACGAATACTAATAACACCACATAGGATAGTACTTTGAGCTGCACGCACAGCACATATGTCAGCCCATTCAACCAGATAACAACACTATATGCCAATAATACCATAGTGAATCGAAGAGAAACGGTGCTATTCCACTGGGTGAGATGGATCTCCAGAAATTGGTTGAATGATGAATCCCAGTGAGTGCTGGCACGTCCACGTCATCAATGAAGTGCACGCCTCCCTTTCTCGTTATTCTTATCTGGCGCGCGTCAATTATGGAACGGAACTTGCGCTGTCACTGGCAGGAATAATCCTTTCACAATCCAACAGCCCTATAGAACCATCAAGCTGAACACAGGAGTATGCCGAACACCTGGCACCACCATTCCCAGCGACCATACTATAGATAGAGGCCTGCGGAGAGTCATCTGAAGCCAGCATCACTCACCCGAATCCCCATGTTTACGTTGCGGTTTGCGGTACATTCCCTGGTGAGAAATGCTGTTCGATGTTGCCAGCATGGTGTGGAATGAAAATAATTACGAATGTTTGCACACCGCCATTAGAGTTCGAGCAAGTATCCCCCGGTCCCAGTTGTACATGTAAGTACCGGAAAGGCGACCGTGGGATTCGTGGTGAATTAGGTAAGTGATGATCAATGAGTGAGCACGTGGGTGACTTGCACCCATAGCCGTCACACGGGTGTGATTTCAACACATTACTAGGTTGAAAATAAACTGAGCGCGGGCTCTGCGGGCACTGTGAGGACACTGGCCTCATACAGAGACACTCCGATAACCCATTCATGACTGTTACTTTGTTTTTTATCTGCTTTTTCTTCTTGCCATCTTCATCATAGGTGAGGCAGTACTTGCACCCGTTCCTTGTCCGGAGCCGTGTTGATGCATTGGTGATCAAGTATCGAGTGGAGAGGTTCAGGTCACATCTTGCTCTGTTCTTGCCGGAAATTTTTTTGGTGCGGGGACATTTTTGAGCTGAGTACCAGGCATAAGGTACGTGGTGTTTTCACGATTTATTCAATTTCATCATGAACGCAATCTCCAGGATCGAATCCTCGCTCCCACACGTTCTGCATCTGATGGGTGCAAAGACTACCAGCAGCCTCCCGTTCTCCATGTTACCCCGTTTTGGGTTTGCTCCGAGCCACAAAATGGGGTCTTCATCCCGTTCTCCTTTTGCTGAAAACCCAGAAGAAGACTGGTACATTCCCTACAATGGTCCATTAGAACCACCCAAGAACGTCTCGATGGCCAAGCAAGATGCAGTGAGATACTCCGTTAGCCAGGACGACGTGAATGCATTTCTGAAAGACTCTCAATTACTGGACCGCTACTGGGATACGTCCGTGAACGATGCCGAGCCAGTGAGACCGCGTCCGCCTGCACAGTCAACCGGGTTCCCAAGAACCCGAGTTCACTCTGACTTTACGAGGCGTACCACATCATCAAGTTTCATTGATCCAATACGGCCTCATCCTCGACGGCGGCAGGCAAGTGCACCGCGTTTGCAAATCCTCAATAGCATGGACGCTAGTGCTGGTGTAGGCGAATCCCCTATGCCTATGCAGCGTATTGCAATGTCGTCGCCTCAGAAAAAAATTGGCCGGTTCTTCGGGTTCGGGTCTTGCAAAAAGCCAAAAAGCCAATCAATCAGTACACCTGTATCCCCAATTAGTCGGACTAACATACCGGGAGCATGGCTTCCGAGTTCTATCCAACATAGTACACTCGAGGAAAACGTTAATTTTGCGAAACCTTCAGGTTCTAGTCCCAACACTGGCAATCGCTTTGCTTCACATGTCACATTGCCACGGCCATCCCGCAGAAGTCACACCCCCCATTACCCACTACAGGTCGACGTTGCAGATCTTTCTCCATACAAGCAACGTTCCATACACGCCGACCTACATGGAAATCCCGATCAGGACGCGTTTCCTTCATCTTCAACCGCAAATTACGACTCTCCAACTATCTTCATGGCTCACCCATATGCAAATACTTCCCCCTCTGTTTCTATGTCTGCTCTTCGACCCGGAACCTCTCAGCAATCTCATCAAGGACATCAACAACTGGATTCAGGCTCACAGAATACTCATTTCTCGCACAATAACCCCACTCGGCGTAATCGGGCACTCACCTATGCGATTAACACTCGCAATGATCGTGCCGCTGCTTTGGTTAAAAATGGACAACCCATGACGTCATCACTGAAGCCCTCTGTTTCCACCCCGAATCTTTATGCCGCATCACACGACAAGCAGCCTTCTCAACAGAGCACAAAATCAGTGTCTCCTGTAGCAGGCGCCGAACGCTGGCTATCCCCCGAGACATGGTGCGATGCACTGTTCTTTCCGCGGCCTCGCCTAAAAGTCAAGCGCGCACATGGGCCACATGGAGGGAGCAATGGACGAATCATCAGTCCGCCAATCACGCCTATTGCTGAAGGTGCTACCCCGCGCCTCAGTCCTGCTCTACATGGCGGAAGACCACAGGTGTCGTCGGTTACACCTGGTGCACCGAGGAAGCGCCATACCTTGTTGAAATCTAGGTCGGCTGTTGATGTCCTGTCTGGCCCCTCTCTTTCTGGCAGACTTCGTACTGCGCCCACGCCTCAACGGCGCGCAGATCCGGATCCAGACCCAATTGAGGGCATCAACCTCAGGGAGTCAGAATCTGTACCGGGCCCATCGACTGCGCAACAAGAATTGCGTCCGTCATCCCCTGTGCCATCGTTAACCCAGTAAGCTACAATTTTTCTAGATAGCTAGCTATTTATCAAACACTCCTGCAGAGTTCTTGAAGAAGGCCAGGTTCTAGAAGAACAACGAAGGCGGTGGCAACACCAGGCTTCACACTCGTTCGGGAACAGCAGAACCCGCTCCCTCTCCCGTGCTCGTACCAGGTCATTGTCACGAAGTCATGGGCACAAGACGGAGGGCAGCACTACCCTAGAATTTCTGGCTGCACGGACGCTCCTCGGAGGTCAGAACATTGCTCCTACCGTTAACGTTGCAAGAACTTCGCACTCTCGATCTCATTCCCATTCACACACTAGTTCGAATTCTCGCGGGCGCTCTAGTTCATACTCATTCACGCACTCACACTCACACTCCCTTGGTAAATCCAATTCGCAAAGGTCGCTCACGGATCAGAGCACTCGGCATGTCCGCAATGACTCTTGGGGCAAAACTGCCCTGCTCAAGGCATGCTCACCCTGCGCAGATCTTAGTGATTTGCTGGGCACCCCTGCTGAGAACAAGAAACCAGCCCTGAAACCTACGACAGATGACACCAAAGTCATCCATTTGAGCAACCCTGCGAGTTCTTCGTACAACGCAACTGACGAGGGATGCGTCATCGTGATAGGGATTTCTCCAGCCCCGACTACACCAAGCGGGGAAGGAGTCGGTATCGCACTTTCATCTCCCCCTCCTTCCGACGATCGCCACTGCGTTGATCCCGAATTCCCGAGCATGCCCAGCCATCCATATGCCACCGGTGCTATATATACCCGGTATCCTAATCCATCTTCTGAGCATGGTCCACACCATGCACTTAAAGTGTCCGATTACGCTGGGCCGCATCCATCAGCCTACGACCCCCAACTTCCTTCGAATACTGCTACAAACGCCGTCAGCATGCGTCACAGGCTCCCTCCGCGGGCAATGCAGCCAGGTGTGATCTCACATCCTTACGCTGCTGCGGCTGCATCGAGTGAGCCGGTAAACTCGCATGCACGGCAGCCTAGTAAGCCTGTCCTTCCTACGCTTCCGTTCCCACCGAGCGTTGTGAAGGAAGACAAGGGTCTTACATCTGATAACCACATTTCCATCAGTAGTCCAGATTTTCAGAACTATGGCGTTGGTGAGGCTCTTGTGTTCGCTGCGCCACCGCGAGACGAGCAGGAAACCGACTCCGAGGATCAATCCTTGGGAACTATCATCCCGTGTCAGCAGGATACTTTGAGTCGAATCAAAGACAAAGGGAAGGCTAAAGACTTGACACCTCCGCCCATGGCCTCTGATAATCGTCGATCCCGGATACTCACTTCTGACTCTCTGGTCGTTTCCACTCGCCCTCCGAGCCTGATATCCGTGACAGCAACCGAACGCAGGGACTCCACCCACTCCCTCCGTACCACGACCAACATCACCTCTGCACATCTTGTTATTTCAGCTTTGGATAACGATGATCTTGACGATTTCCATGATTTATTCTACAGACCTCCCCAGAGCAGGCTGTCCAGTGGAAAATCTAGCGTCAAACATCAGGACGCAAGCGAAACCAGCAGGGGTGTACCGTCGGACATTCATAGCTCATATTCTGGAAGCGCGCTCACCAACCTCATGCGCAGTATGAGCGAGATTGGAGAGCTGCATGTGGCGGCCTCGGATTTTTCCCATGGGCAGAGGTCAGGTGGACCTGGGGATCAACCATCGGATGAACTATCGCAAACGTATGTCTTCATGGACATGTCGAGGACTCCTTCCCCGGTGCAGGTCGATTCCTGTGATGTTACCCAATCGCCAGTCCACCTTTACGATGCGCCCTTTGAAGCGGGCGTTCCAGAAGACATCGAATCCTCTCGAGCGTCTTCTATTTTGATCGCCTCACAAGAGAATGACACTTTTGGTACGCGACACTTGGTCGAAATCAATCAGCGGCTAACAAATGTCTCTCACAGGTCACCCCATCCGGCAAGATGTCGTTGACGCTGCAGGACAATTAACCATTCACCAGGGCTCTCATAGGACCTCTACATACGCTTCGATCCATGATGCCACCGAAGAAGCTGACTTGGTCAGCCCCATCTCATTCATCCAATCGCCGCCCCTCTCTGCAGATGCTATGCGATCGAGCTACATGACCAGCGGGTCTGAGTACTCACGCATGTCCACCCTCTCCGATTTCCCCGACCCTCCCGCGCAACTACACCTAACACCTAACCAACCCTCTATTCTTCAGATTTATGTCGACGCTCCTTCGCCACTCCAGCAGTCGGAGAGCTTCCAAGGGACTGACTGTCCTCAATCCGAGTCCCGCGTCTTCAGCTTGGAGAGCCACCGCACGACCTTCGGTGGTATTGACGATATAGACATCATTACACGGGTTCACAGGTCTGATCTTTGAATGCCGCATCTATTCCATAATCCTCTTCGCTGGAATCACCATCTAAGTTGTCCGTTCTCGGATAGTTTCTTAAACTTGATTTATATCATAAAATTTTCGTGCACATATAGGTATCTTTTGTTGCCATTATTGTTGTACCACAGTCTGCAGGACTCTAGCTTATCATGCTTTGCTTGCTTTCCTGGCCATTTTTGATTAGAATACACGTTGGTCGGCGCACTAACATATAGTAGCGGCAGCGAGCCGCCAATATTCCGATCCCCGACTTCCTTGACCGGTCAATTCATTTCTTTGATACATTCTCTCAAAGGCTTGTACACAACGACTTGCAATCTGTGCAATACAATGCATATGTCTCGATGTACCTGTTTTCGATGTCTGGTCGGCATTTCTCAAAGTTATGTTCAACACTCTTCACAGCAACCTAGACCCCAGGCCGCAGCTTCCCCAACCAAGTTCCTCCAGATATACACGGGAACGGCTTTCTAGTCAACATCATCAATTCAGTCCTATTCATGTAAAACCTTGTTAGGGCCTTGTCAGTCCGCCCAACGCCTCCCGTATTCGCAAGCCATCGAGGTCACCCGATAGCAAAAGTTTGACCGACACACAGCATCACTTCAATCTGTACTTCCTACTGAAATGCCTTGGCATAAACCCTGGTGCCAAAAGCTTGACTTTACGCCATGTCAAATTGCGCGAATGCACTAGGGCCCCACTGCTAGGTGGCCGGTTGAAAGGACAAACCGTTCGGAAAGGTGGCATAGCATCCAATGCGTACATCGTTCGCAACTCTCACTGCGGACGCACGTTTAGTCTCGGAGTACTGCAATATGGTGATATTGCGTTTAAACCTACTCTTC
Source organism: Suillus luteus UH-Slu-Lm8-n1 (assembly GCA_000827255.1). NCBI lineage: Eukaryota > Fungi > Basidiomycota > Agaricomycetes > Boletales > Suillaceae > Suillus > Suillus luteus. The sequence goes on from KN835425.1 coordinate 26,346, forward strand.
CTTCGTGGAAGATGGAGGCCATTCAAAGCATGATCATGGTATGTCTGCGAAGGACTTTTATTTTCAATAACTCAACTGCCCCAGGCCACGTATACCAAAATCTTTTTGCAGTTCGAAGAGAAGTTCTGGTTTGACACTGAGACACGGATGATTATCAGCGTTTAATCTCTCCCTGACTCAGTTGAAATAGATGACTATCTATGCGGGCATGGAACGGGGCAGGTATCCGGTCTGACAGAGTCTTGACCACGCTGACGTGTTCTTCCCTGGTTCGGGTCTCGTCTTTGTGACCGTTACCGTAAGTCCGCATAATACACGCTCTATGCAACTCTGTTATTCATTCCTGGGACATTTAGGGTGATTTCTCACTGCGCATCGAGGGCATGCAAGATTCAGATATTCAGTAAGAGGTCGTCGAAGTCCTTCGAGCTATGTACCCCAACACCACCGTTCCTGATCCTGTCGCGTTTTATTTCAAACGCTGGGACGCGGACCCTCTCTTCCGCGGCTCCTACTCCAACTGGCGCCCTTCTTTCCTTCCCGGATACTCAGAAAATCTGAGGGCTACAGTAAGAAGGAGACTCTGATTTGCGGGTGAAGCGACGAGCTTGAAATATTACGGCATGTATTTCTCCTGAATCCTGGCTGTGATTTACTTGTTCACGAGGGTAAAAAATACAATGCAGGTTTCCTTCATGGTGCGTATTTTGAAGGGTTGAACGCTGGGGAGGATATCGCCAAGTGTGTCAAGGACCCTGGCTGCACTGGGCGGCAGGCGATTTGACTTGAACTATCTGGACTTGCTCTCCCTTTCGACAGCCGGGTGTTGGGTATATCTGCCTTTCGCCCGGCCAGCGGTTTCTCTTGTATAACCTGCGACCTTGACATTGTCGATCTCCTGACTATGTTCACTTCTCTGGCCCAATAATTTTCTCATTTGGACATCCGTTTTTTCGAGATTTCTTGGGTCTTCTCACATCTCACAACGGGGCGGCTTCAAATTCAAATTGACCCCTTGGGTCTTGACGAGCTTTCTGACGACGGCACAATTGTTAATTTCTTACTGGATTGTGGGTAAACTTTACGTCTGTGCGTTTGCTTTTAAAGCGAGATGATCTTGTTTTCCCTACATTTGTTGGGGAGTCGATCTAGTCACCTTCAAGCAGGTTCTTATGTTCCTTTCGAATCAAGCTCAAAAATTTCGCTTTGGTTGCTGACTTGCCTGGCGGGTTACCCTGCTCGAAGTTTTACTCTCACTTACCGTGGACTTTGCTCTTGGGCGATGACGGCTTTCCTTATTCTCAGCATGCTGGCTATGGTTTTCATGTCCAGCATTCTACTAATGCCCACGAGAACCCGCTGTTTCGTATTCTGCCTTGGTTCCGCCCCTCCATTAACCTGCGTCCCACCTCTCATCTACAACATCGTGTAACATTGTATAGTTTCCGCACCTAGTAATCTCGCTATTTCAAAGCAAAACGGTGGTTATTTCATAGAGCTGACGTTGAATACCCACTCCACAAATTTTTCACAGCACGTACGAATTTACGGCGAGGCTATCGCGCTGTCCTTTCCTAAAGATATTCAATCAAGCCCATAACCTCAAGCCATTTCCACAAAGAAAGTAGACGTTACCTATGCCTACTTCCCAATCACCGCAAGCTTCGCCTCCGCTGCCAAGAAAAGTCTCCTTCCACTCCGATCGCTGAACATCTGACATCAAGTATAACTGCACCGACGTGAAAGGAGAAATACGTCTCACTACCACATTAAAGACATTTGGCCTGTGTTGTGAAATTCTCCGTGTTAAGATTGCAACGTTTCACAGATGAGATTTTTTCGTATACAATATCCTATATACATCTATGAGTACAAGAGTTACTCCTACGAGATTGTCTGAATGATGCTGTCTAATTATGTTGTGAGATAGTACAGGAATGCAAAGGAGCACTGCAGGTCCAGAAAAATGATACGTGAAAAATGCATAATCTACAATAATCCTGCAGTCCTGCTTGTCTTAGTATGTCGAATCATTGGGACTTTCATGAACCAGCTGCTCCAAGATCTTGGCCCAATTGGCCTCTGCAGCCGCAAATCGGGAAGAAGGTGCAAGTACAAGTGAATCAAGGGCTGACTCGGAGTATACTTGGCTGGCGGGTGCAACAGAGATCGGTGAGCCGAAAAGGTCAATGCCACCTTCCGCCACAATCGGCAGGAGGGGCACACCAGAGGGTTGGGGGGTAGTGGTAGAGTGTTGTTCATCTGGTGCCTGGGCACTGAATCGCACATCGGGCGGAGCCTCTGGAGGTATAATATCCTCCGCGAAGGGTTGGACCTCATGAGTCATAGAGTTTGGTCTTGGGGCCTGAATAGCGGGTTGCACGGCAGGGCCGGAAGAAAAGTTCGATTCAAATACGAACGAGGACGGGGCTTGTTGGGCCGCCGGTCCTGTCCCTTGAGGCAAAATGGCTGGGGGAGGCACCGCGAAATTACTGGTGGCCAAATTCGCCGCTGCGAAACCATGAGATTTCTTCTGGTTCCTGGAACACTGCTTATCAGAGTCGACGTGGCGCTTGAGCGCATCACTGCGACTGAAACTAGTAAAAATCAATATCTCAGCCCCAACCTCACATTTAAAAGCAGTAGGATACTCACCAATCGCCACAAGCTACGCATAACCACGAGGAGCGGTTCTTCCCCTTTTGATGCTTGTTGGTCAGCTTATGCCGGCCTACGCTGTTTTCCTTGAGGAAGACGTCTACACACTTCAAGCACCGGTATAGTTTTTCTCCATTCTTGGTGACCAGTTGCTGATGAAACAGCTATCAGCAGGACGGCGAGAACAAAAGAAATGACATCGGCTCACGAATTCTGGGTCTTCATCAGGGGGTATGTCAGATTGTTTCTCTTTCCTATCAGTATCCACCACTTTGCACTTCGTATGTTGCACCATGGAGAATGTAGGAGGGTTCTGCGGCATGATCATCGCCTGGAGGTCGTTCAGTGAGTGAAACGCCGGCCAATGTGTTGCCTCCTCAGGGAGTGTAGGTAGCTGCACTTGCATAACTGGAGCGTTGGTCAAGGGAGCAACACTTGCAGGCTCGATCGTCATCTGCATAGATTGTGGTCCAAGTATACCACCCGCACCGAACGTGGAAGTCGTTCCATAGTCTGCCTTGGGAGCCAGCCCAGACGGAACAAGGTTTTTATTGATATACAAATCCGGAGGGTAGATCGTGGTAGGCAACTGAGGCAGAAGCTGGGACTGAGGCTCAGCTCCATGATGGCTAAAGTCTTGCGTTCCCCGAGTCGGGTATGGCTTGAATTGATATTTCCGGGGCCGCGGGGCCTTGTTGCGCTGACTAGCAACATCAAAATTATGGGAATCGGGCACATCGTCTGGAGTGTTCAATGCCATCTGGGCTTGTTGTGTTATGCGGTCTTTTGCTGTGGTAGAACAAGGCAAGTGACAAGATATGAAGGGTGTTGGATACTTGGATGCGGAAGAGAAAATGCGAATTGTGATGAAGAGGAGGAACGGGATGTAGTTCACATTTTATAATCATGGGACTGCCCGCTTACGCTGTGGTGCGCCCCTCCCCTTTCATTGCGTTCTGGTCCATAACTTTGTTGTCCAGGCAAAGCGGTCAGAGCACACGAATTGATCTCATACAAAGAAATGCATCCGCCATCCTTTCATGCGCACAGATTCTGTTAATGGACGATATTAGACCATCCAAATATTTCCCCGCACGATTTTGCGCATGCTCAATTTGATCGTATATTGTCGATTTCAGAAGGCTCAGAATCGTTCTTCCTGCGAGAAGATGTATGAGTTAATTATGAATAATATTAAATGTAACGTGCTGAAACTGAACCATAGAGTACTTCAATTGTGCATGTCCATGATTTTTCCTGCGTGCATAGGACTTTTCGTATGCTCCAGATGCTCATCGACATCATATTTGGAAATCTGATTGACAACATTATCAAAAAAAACCGTTAGACAGGAGACCACATGCTTATTGATGCGAATAAAAAATATCTTGTCCAACTACCAATACAAGGATGTGTTTCCCTTTGCCGGGAAGAGGCCACAAGAGTCCAAAAGCCATAAGAGTCCAAAAGCCACAAGAGTCCAAGCGGACATCGAATGTCATTTCGACATCACTCTCTTCTCCTTCACAGAACTGTTAGCCATTGCGCTCTTAACAAACGAATACAACTCACTCTAAATCTCAACATTCATATAATGACACTGGAATTACAAGTCAAAAAAAAGAGTCTCGCCTGCCATGTGACAAACAAATAATGAGCGTAAGCAACAATCCACGCTGGATAACGACAGTGCAAGTTAAGCAACGTGCCTTAATTCAAGAATAATAAACAAATAGCATAAACATGGTACAACGTACGGATGGACAACTCACTGAGAACAGAGTGAACCAATGAGCACCCCACCGTGACAGACTAGCTCATGCATAAGTGTGGCTACTTCAGATCACATCAAGAGATCACGCAAGCAAATGCCAAGGTATATGTTCAAGCCAAAGGTGACGGGCAACCCAGTCCCATGATCTGCCTTGTAGATGTAGTGCCCATCACGGAAGATGAGACCGCAGCGTATCTGCAGAATTTCGGTTAGCGTTGCCAATGGATTGGCATTTGATTTGACTTGAAAGGATAATTTGTGTAGGAACGCATTGTCTCCTCGCCGTGAGCTTGGCCGTTCCACGGGTCAAAGCGCATGTAAGATCCCAATGACACAGGACAAACACAGTACAAAGGGGCTGCACAAACCATCATCTATGGGTCCCAGGCGTGGCGCGTTTTCTAAGCGTCTGCAGCGTGAGGATGCGTGGAGAATGATATTCTCCCGCTCCAAACCACATCCACATCAAAGCGTATTTTGAAAGCGCACACCCAAAGTACGCAGACCAGACAACATCCCAAGTGAAATGAACCTGCCAAGGCACTGACTGGCAAAAATCTAAATCAAAAACTTACTGGTGTTCCCAAAATAGGCGCAATGCTCGGATAGAACGCGGCAACATCACAGCTCAGGCGATCAGGATGTGTCTTAGCATTATGGGGTGCTCGTTTAACTACCTTCCCGATGCGATAGCTGCGCCAAGTGCAGTCAACACCTACGCCCTTCACTGCCCATGAAAATCCACCTTACCGATAAACCTCGGACGTACTAATGGGCTTGATTACAGTGTTGGTTCACATCTCCTTCTATCTCGTCCAGTAGACGAGATCTAATCAATCTTTGCAAGAAAGAAGTCTGGAATGAAGGGGTATGTTGTCGATATTTAGACTGTTGATGGATTTGTATCGTGTGTCCAAATGATGCATTCTTGGTTGTGCTTTGTGGCCGAATGTCAGCTCTGTGGAAGAACGTGGTCTAGACAGAAACACACCTCAAAATGCGTGGGTACCAGAGGAATAATCTCCATTTGTCTGAGCGACTGGGGATGTGCTGTTTCATGAAGGTGAAGTACAGGGTTCTGTTATATCCAGGAATTTACTTCGAGAGTTTGCCAATGTCGAGAAGGATAGTGCTTGATGTATTGCGGGCGGACTTACTAATGTGCGAATGGTGGTTAGTCACTATTCGATGTTAAACCCTATCTGATATCATAATTGGGTGAGTCGTTCTCTGGTCATAGCCATGGATCCAAGGTTTCAAAAATTTCAAAGTCTCGCTTAGTCAGCACTTCTCGCAGAGTATTCGTAAGCGGCAGTCGGAGTCACTCATGGATAGACTCCAGGCCGCCCAAGTTCCTTCAGATATACTCGGGATTCGGGAACGACCTTCTTGTCAACATCGTCTATTCAGTCCTATCTTGATAGCTTTAGTCCGCCCAACGCCTTTTGTATTTGCAAGCCATCGAGGTCGCCTTACGTTCCATCCAGTACAGCAAAAGTTTGACCAGCGCACAGCATCACTTCAATCTGTATTTCCTGTTGAAACGCCTTGGCATAAACACTGGTGTAAAAAGCTTGATTAGTCACTATACGCCATGTCAAATTGCGCGAATGTACTAGGGCCCCACCGTCACTAGGTGGCTGGTTGAAAGGACAAACCGTTCGGAAAGGTGACATAGCATCCAATGCACACATTGTTCGCTCCGGCACACCTCAAGTTCAGAGCACACCCTCGACCCTTTTCAGTGGGGGCATTAAATATGCGACTATGCACAGAATAATTCGTATGTCGCGACTGCTATCCGTTGAGCCTACTCACTAACATGCCACGGGATTCAAGTCTATGGACGATCAACGTCCTGCATGCAAGTCTGATCGGTACTTAAACCCTAAGCTCCGCCTTCTGGTCAGCTCCTGTTACCAAAAAATAAGCCGATGCCAGTATCTTGTAGGTACGAGTCGTGCATCGACCGCTTATTCACTGTAAGACCCGCCCCGTGTCCCATCTGCCAAAAGGTCCTCCGAAAGCTTGCATTTACTCACCAGACTTTTGAGGGGGAAAAGAAACCGCCGCAAACGGACGGATAGCCATGACCCAGTGACCGATTATCCCCTCAAAATGACTGGTCGATATGAACCATGGGCTCCCGATGGTCCCCTACTCGATCTTCGCTGCTATATCTCGACATCCTCTCATTCGAACCACGTACTTGATACGATCTAACCGATTTCGACTCATACTGCCTGAATTTGTTTTGGCACGATGTTGGGTTCACGATTTTCCCATGACTTTGGCAGTCATTCGATGTCTCGATCTGAACACGATCGGATTTTCTCGACCTTGCGAGTAGGCGATTTGACTTGAGCTACCTGGACTTGCTCTCCATTTCGACAGCTGGGTGTCGGGTCTATCTGCCTGTTGCCCGGCAGGCGGTTTCTCTTGTATTCACCCACCTGACCCGTGACCTTGACTTTGTTGATCTCTTGACTATCACCACTTCCCTGGCCCACACTTTTCTCATTTGGACATCCGTTTTTTCGAGATTTCTTGGGTCTTATCACATCTCACAACGGGGCGGCTTCAAATTCAAATTAACCCCTTGGGTCTTGACGAGCTTTCTGACGACGGCACAACTGTTAATTTCTTACTGGATCGTGGGTAAAATTTATGTCTTTGCATTTGCTTTTAAAGTGAGATGACCTCGTTCTCCCTGCATTTGTTGGGGAGTCGATCTAGTCACCTTCAAGCAGGTTCTTATGTTCCTTTCGAGTCGAGCTCAAATTTCGCTTTGGATGCGGACTTGCCCAGCGGGTTACCCTGTTCGAAGTTTTGTACTCACTTACCGTGGACTCTGCTCTTGGGCGATAACGGCTTTCCTTATTCTCAACATGCTGACTATGATTTTCATGTTCAGCAGTCTACTAATGCCCACGAGAACCTGCTGTTTCGTATTCTGCCTTGGTTCCGCCCCTCCGTCAACCTGCGTCCCGCTCTCTCATCTACAACATCGTGTAACATTGTATAGTTTCCGCACCTAGTAATCTCGCTATTTCAAAGCAAAACGGTGGTTATTTCATAGAGCTGACG
>KN835426.1:0-33695 GCA_000827255.1 Suillus luteus UH-Slu-Lm8-n1
ACAACTTCGAGAGGAGACAAGGCGCGTTGGAGGTGCTCGTGTATTGTACCACAAAACTATCAATAATATCATATATTTACACCTGAAGAATGTTGCATGAGAACACTCAGCAAGGGGGGGCACGCTTTACCCTATAATATGATTTAGGCTGCCATGTTGCAATGCTGCAACATTGTCACAAACCGCCATGATCATCGAGATAAGATGAACAATGCTAATGTCGCTTTCCACAATAAAGCCTTGCATAGCCGTGTGATGCCAAAAAAAAAGAGAACACTTAGCAAGGTGGACACACTTTACCCTATGTAGGCTACAATGTGATTCAGGCTGCCATGGTGCAATGCTGCAATATTGTCACAAGCTTAAATGACAATCGAGATTAGATTATCAATACTAACGTCTCTTTCCTTGAGAAAGCCTTGCATAGCCATGTGATGCAAAAATAATTGTTGTAAAATTAGAACGCACTAAATAGTTGAAACAAATGTACTATGACTCCTTGCTGGCCAGAAAGCAGGAATGTCACAGCATTGTCATGGGCTGTTCACGTTAAGCTGGATTTGCGGGCATTTATGGGCTTGTATATACAACGCTAATTGATCATAGTATAAAAGATGATATTTGGCGAGAACATATTTGCGACACGGTATACTTCCCACGGCTACAAAATCAAGGACTCATGCTTTCTCTGATGATCAGAAATATATAAACTGTGACAGCGGCAGCGGCAGCCAGTCGAAGATGGCTAATTATTCATCAAAACTGCTAAGATTCCAAGGGTGTCAGCTGGATGTCTGTTGAAAAGCCATCGTCCATCGACATCCCTTGGGGCTGCCACTGCACGGACTTGCCGCTTGCAAACATCCCGCAACTTCGAAATGTCCTGACCCACCTGCATATCCCATTGCCTACCGATAAGATCGTCAGATCCACTGATCATTCGCTCCCCGTTCGAAAAGTAGGAAGCGCCATCGACACTGACAAGTGCTTGACCGGTCTAGTAATACAGGCAAGGTATTCTTAAGGTGCATTTGAAGAGGTGGCCGCAAGTTGCGCTTCTTCTAATGAAATAGCAAACTGAGAGCGAACGAATGGTCGGATGCAAGTCTTCGCGTGGCGTCATGGATCGGCAAGTAGTCTTACAGTCCCTCCGTGTTCATCTATAATATTGATATGTCGTTCTGTCTCATTTTTGAGTGTATGTATCACAGATCAAGTGCAACAGTGATAAGTTCTACCCAATGGGGTTGGTACAAGTCGGGTAGGTAGGATAACCAGTCATGGGAACAATGGCGCGCTATGTGTTGCATCCAAATGGCTGAAAAGTAATAAATGGTGTCAGTTGAACGGCTCTCGAAATGAACATGCATACGCACAGGGATTTCCACCCACCATCCCGGTGAACGCTTGAGCTTCATCTCCAGGGATTGCACTTGTCTTGGTGTAGGACAGTCCGCCTCGGATTCTGTATCCCTCCACAATACCAACAACAACACATCCCCCGGTGTCATACACTCCGAAGGGATATTCTTCGAGTCTCCAACCACCTTTCCGTGCGCCAAAGTACAAATGCGAAGATTGAGATATACCATGAGGTAGGAAAGGGAATTCATGGCGAAGAAGCTGAGGTCTGGTAAAGCTTCATTTGGCTGAAATTTTTGGAAAGCGATGATCCCCATGTTCCAAAGTTCCTTCTTGATAATGGGAAACCCAAACAGCTGACGGTTGCCACATGGAGCCTGGGGAGGCCTTACAAGAACGTATTGAGATACGTCTGAGCTGTATTTAGAGGGTACCCATTGCACCGTGGTAGATGTTTCCTGTGAGTCAGATATCTTCGAAAAAATGAGTGGCAGTACGTGCCAAATAGATTGAGGATGAAAAAGTCACTCACCTGCAGTTTTCCTAGACTTCGTTCCAGTTGGCTTGCAGTAGAGGACATTTTGGTGAGGTATTCAACGAATAAAAAAGTTTGCACTACGCACTTGTACCATCCTAGCGGATGGCATGTCCAAACCGGCCGGCGGAAACACCTCAGCGCTCAGCGCTGAGCGTTCATGCACTCAAAGATGCGATTGGGACTCCGGGAGTTCTAAACTACATCTCTGAAAAGGACATAAATCGTAATAATAAATAAATAAATATTTGGATGCCTACGCCACATCACTAGTCTGATTGATTGACTCGGATGAACCCTTGACATAGCTATCCTAGGGGGTCCTGCCTTTTCAATATTTCACCTAAGGTGAACTTTCATCCTTTTCGTGCCATAGGCTCATAATTCATCAATATCGCTGGCTGTTTCATTCATCCTAACGACACATACGTATATGTACATCACAAACTTCACGACTAAGTTTGTCTTCCTTCCGCACAGTGACTTTTCGTAGGCGCAAGTCATTGACCGGGAGTGAAGTAATTTCGGATGACATATCTGGAAATGTGGCCCATCGGTGTTTGTCAATTTGGCAGAAGGTCCGTTGTTCGTGCCAACTTGATCACAGGGTGAATGCGTGATGGTCGTCGCAGTCCATCATGATGATAGTACCTACTGTTACAAGTGGAATTCCATGCCGAACAAAAACGAGGTTGTGATTATGCTCTAAGAGTCGTGGCGAGTGGGCACTATTGGGAAGTGTCGAAAAGTTTGATGCCAGTGATGAACAATGGCGCCTATGATAACGGTCCCCCGCAAACCGTGACTGCGCCTTCTACTTGTCTCTGAACCTTCCAACCATTGAGTGTGGCCTTGAAAATGTCTAAAACGCGGGTTAGCAATGACCACCCCCTGGCAGACCCGCTGATGACTTGCCTTGGTCGATACAAGTAAAACTGACAGGTTGGTAAGTACGAGAAAGGTGTTCAGCCCTGGGAGGCCTTACGAGAACGTACCGAGTAATGTCTAAGCTGTCTTGAGAGGGCACCCATTGCACCGCAGTAATGAGTGGCAGTCGCAGTGCGCACCAAATGAGTAAAAGATGAAGACCTCCGACTTCAATCCGCTGGATCGAAATCTGCCAAACGACAGCAGTTCGTCACTTATCCGAGCACCAGTTCGTTCTAATCGATGTAAACCCTTTGGCCCTGCATGTTTGCATCATCCAGATTGTCTTTCACGCTCCGGCGTGTCTGCCGTACAGCTTCTTCATCTCGAACTTGTACCCTATATCCGTCATGAGATTGCGGATATGTTGTTCTGTCGTAACGCGCACGATATACGCGGGGATCCTGGAACGCCTGCAGTTGGGAAGGATGGCAATGTCGGTTGCGGTGAAACAATTGTCGAACAGAGTGATGATGCAATCACAGACATAGTTCTTGTGCTGGAGTCCTGCCAGTCTGTGATTTTGAGTGTGCTTGCGCCCGGGATATCGTACTGGTCATGATAGTTTTTATCTCTCGAGCTGCTGAAGGTTACTGCTACGTGCAACCTCAGGCGTCGGAAAGCAAGACCACAAACATTCACCTAATAACCTTATTTAGAGCATGTTATATGGTTTTTGAGGATGAGAACGAAGGAATGCATATCTGCCTTCGTGCACCCCCTAGAAGTTGTGATATGAGAACGACATTTCATAACCAAGGACATTCTGTGCATGTGGCATGTTCTTCCTATGTTCGCGCCGGCCCAAAAGATTTGTCTCCACAGAACCAAACCTGCACAGTTAAGCGTTACAGATAGATTGCAAAAGTTATTGGTTCTCCCACAGAAAATGAGTGAAATTAGCACAAGTGGGATATCAGGCGACGCAGCCAGCTATAGAACAATGGCGCGCTATTCATCAAAATGGCTGAAAAGTAATAAATGGTGTCAGTTGAACGGCTCTCGAAATGAACATGCATACGCACAGGGTGTTCCACCCACCATCCCGGTGGACGCTTGAGCTTCATCTCCAGACACTGCACTTGTCTTTGCGTGGGACAGGCCGCCCCGGATTCTGTTTCCCTCCACAATACTAACAACACCACGTCTCCCGTTAACGGACATACACACTCCGGTGGGATATTCTTCGAATCGCCGACCACCTTTCCGTGCGCTAAAGTACAGATGCGAAGATTGAGATATACCCTGACGAAGGAAAGGGAATTCATGACTATGAAGAAGTGGTCGTCTGGTAAAGTTTCGTTTGGCTTAATCTGGTGGAAAGCAAAAGTTCCCATGTTCCAAAGTTCCTCCCTGATAATGGGAAACCCGAACAGCTGACGATTGCCACATGGAGCCTGGGGAGGCCTTACAAGAATGTATTGAGATACGTCTGAGCCGTATTTGGAGGGCACCCATTGCACCGCGGTAGACTTTTCTTGTGAGTCGGAGATCTTTGGACAAAATGAGTAGCAGTTACAGTAAGTGCCAAATAGATTGATGATGAGGAAATCACTCACCTGAAGTTTTCTTAGACTTTGTTCCAGTTGGCTTGTAGTGGACATTTTTCGAGATGTATAACTTAGTAGCGAGAATGAACTTGGTTGTAAGATGTGAACGTCAAATTTCAATCATGCATAGTTTGTGCATAGTGCTTCATTTTTCGCAATCATGCTCATCAGCGAGTGTGGGTCCAGCCAACGAAATGTCTTGTTTGTTGTTTGTCTACATATGTATTGTAGAGGATTCAGATGCCGCGGAACCAATTCGTGTCGTCGCCATTATGTACCCAAATTTAAAGAAACCCCTTTATAATGCTGCAAGTAGGCACACCGCTATTCGATAAGTCTCACCACGACGCGTTCAACTCAATGACTGAATGGCTATTATCACAGTGATATGCACATGCTTAATCTACGGTCCAAATCAATGATCAATGCACCTCGGCACCTTACCAAATTACACTACCAAAGTCCCCAACACCCGCATTACAAAAACGGTACATTCTTCATCTCCCCCGTAGCAAGAAAATCCTCATCAAACGCCTCCTCAGCAGCCTCCTCCTCATTTTCTCCACCCTCCTCTCCATCATACCCATAACCCTCCGCCTCCTCATCCCCATCCCTAACATCCATCCCAAACTGTTCATCATCTAACGACCCAGGCATACTCGTCATACTCGTGCTCCTCGGACGCCGTTTCCGCACACTCCCTTCCTCGACCTCTGCATCCTCCTCATCAGAATCCAGGAATGTAGACGATGACGAGCGCGAGTCGACGCCGCTGGATGAAGACGACTGCGCGAGCGCTACCAGTCTACCACTGAGACGTTCAAGAGAGGACATCTGCCGCAAATGTGTATTGCGCAGGCCCATCGTTCGACTCGGCGTGCCCCCGCGCGCCACCACAGGCGGCGGAAGTGAAAACTGCGTCAGGTCCCGCGATTGCCTCCGCCCCACGAGGCTGAAGTTGCGTAACCGTGCAAGTGTACTCTGATTAGACGTATCCGATCGAGCACTCAGGGCGGGGGAGGGAGGCGTAAGGTCAGGAAGGGCGAATTCTTGGACTGGCATCTTCCAATAATTAAAATCTGTGAATCCCGCTGTCCATTTCCGATGTATTGGAGGGAACATCTGATCCACGATGTCGGTCATATGTATATAACTAACAATGAATGAATGTGCTGAACACAAGAGCAAAACAAAGTACGCACGATGATTTATACCCTGCCAGCTCAAGGAGCTCCATCTTGACCTCACCAGAGGAATCTATTGTAAATATCCTCGCACTTGGAACATTCACGCTGCGATATGACAGCGCATCCGTTATCCGGTTCCCAAACCCGGCATAGAACGGTGTGCGCGGGCTCTCACCGAAAAGACGTTGTATATCCCTCAAGCACGCCATCTTAAATACTTCGGGCTTGCGCATAATCACCTCGCTGGTGCACACATCAGTAGCTTCCCTCTCTAGATTGATTGAGTATCATACCGGTGTAGCGACGCCGCGGCCATCAGCCGGTCGGGGCTCATGATAACGGGACCTTCAGGAAGCTGATAGTCATCCTGCTTGATACCCTTGAGGTAGTCACGCGTAGAATCTGCCTGCCCGATAGCTCGTGAGGTGAGATACATGATCTTGTACCCGTTACGCCTGATATCGGTGTACAGCTTAGCAACGCCAGAATGGGTCCAGTCACGACCGATCATAGCAAAGACATGGCCAAGGCCATCAGACCTACACAAATATTAGATGCATATATGGATGATGAGAGAAACCTACTTGGTGATTGTACCGTCTATATCAGACACCACAACAAGATCGGTCGAGTCCCATACAAATATCCGCGCCGTACATGCGGGCGCAGTACAATTATACAAGGAAAACGTGATGGTATTAGCACCGGACTTAAGGTTGAGGGATTTCTGGAGAAAACATCAGATGTTTGAAAACTGCACCAAACATTGAAGACTCACCAGTTGATCAGAGGTCAACCGCAGCGTCTTGGCATACCTCTTCTGTGCTCTCGCAATCTTTGCTTCCAATGCCTCACTCAAGGGTTCCATAATGTCTGGAGCAGGAGTGGCAGGAGGGGCTGACACAGATTGAGGAAACGCCGTATGCTGGGGCACAAGAGGAACATGTTTTGGCAGTGTCTGGAAAAGTATCATGAACCGCTGTGCTTTTAATCCTCACAAAACTCACGGATTCCGTCGGAGATGTATTCGACACCCTCAAAGGAGGCCGATCAGCCTCTGTTACATCCCGGCTGCGATTCCACCACCTAACCCAACTGCTCGACGTCGGTTTCCGGTGCGACTCTGGCGGTTCAGAATCCGCACGCTTCATCTCTCGTTCGTCCCCACTCGATACCGGTTCTCGCTCATCGGCACTGCTTACCTCCCTCTGGTCCACACCCGGGTCCTGTTCCTCTGACATGGCCAACGGGGGTTCTGACATCGCCCTCGATGGTTCCTTTGGCGCATTCTCAACCCACAACCTCAAAGCATCCATCAACGGGCTCCCATCTTCCCTCGTGATATACTGCCCGCCCGCCCACCTAATCACCAACCCATCGTCCTCTACCACTCTCGTCCTCACTTCCCCGATCACCAACTCCTCAGACACAAGCTGCATATAGTCGACTCTTCCCGCCTCAAATAGACGCACAACTTCCACTTCATCGCTCCCATGGAAGATCCCACGTTCTGACGCAGGTACAAGCGAGAGAGCAAATGACAGCGCTTGGCCCTCGATATGAACAAGGAACGTACGTGAGTCAGATGGGTGCGTGGTAAGAACACCGCCCGAACCGAATCCGTACTCAGAGAGTGGAAGCGGAGGATGATCATCTCCGAGTTCACGTTCCTGCTCATCTTCAGGGGTATGTACCTCATCTTGAGGTGGCAAAGACGAGCGGATGGTATGCGGACTGCCTTCGAGCTCAGGTGGGACACTCCTACTGCGCGCCAAAAATTCATCAGCATCAAACTCGGATGGCGCGTGTTCATCCACAGCGGGTACTGTTCCCATGCGCAATAAGTGGGTAGATGGGAAATGTGTCGTCATAGGTGAGGGTTGGGGAAACGCGCCCCATTCCCAGGAGTATTGAGGAAGCGGGATGTCTTCTTGGGATTCTGGAACAGCACGGCGGGTAGGAAATGTAGTCGTGGAAAGTGATGGTTTACTCAGAGGAGAAGAGACTGGAGGAGTGGTGGATGGGAAGGGGATCGCAGCTGGAGTTGGAGATTGTGAATCTGCAGCTCATTAGCTCGTCATATGCAACGAGTTAGATGAAACTCACGAGATACACGTGTAGAAGACGCGTCGCGTGCTTGAGCAGAGTGATATCCAGCCATATCAAGCGCAATATCTGCAATGCCTTGAGAACCATATCAAAGATTATGCAGAACGCACGCACCAGCCTTGTATTGGACTTCTGGACCGGACACGTCGGTGGGTTGTACTGAAGGTTCTTCTGGTGGAGGAGTAGGAGGAGCGCTCCTCGAGCCAAGCTTCGGTTTCGCACCTGCATGCATCGGAATGGGATGTTTCAACCCAGACGAAGCGTTCAAGTCGAGAAACTCGGGCTCCTGCATCTGTAAACTCAGATCCGACTGTTTCTCTTCCCCATCCGACTTAGCTCCAGACCTTCCACGTTCAAAGTCACCCTGAAGTTCGCCTAGTTCTGGGGTTGGGGAGAGTAGAGGACTTGTTACGAGGTCTTCTGGGATATCTTCTTCTGTCTCGAATACAAAGAATGCTTCTCCTGCATCTCCAATTTTCATGTTGAACGGGATGGGCGAGCCATTAACTGATACATTGACCTACTCCACCCGTTCATGACCCGTTAAATACCTCGACGAACAAAGAAGACGGTGCGCACCTTCTTCTCAGCAGGTCTGAGTACTTGGAGCTTACCGAAACGAACATGGAATGGTGAGCAGGCGTAAACATCTTGTGAACCAGAACTAGCCGCGGATAAAGTGGGCGATGGTGGGTGCCGAATGACGATGACATCGACGGCCCCAGTCAGGGTTGATGGGTTGATATCTTTATAGTACTGGTATGGGGCACTGATTGCGCTCACAGCGCCACGAATGTAGTTCATCGCGTTCGCGATGCCGGTGTCGTTACAGGTAGTTCGACTTTGTTGCTGGGGGCTGATGTCGTGGATGGAAGATTATGGAGATATTGAGAAGATCGTAGAATGGACTATGTGAAAGCTAATAGTACGTGGCTCATGGTACGCGCGATGAAACAAGCATGTAGATTGAAGTTCCGTTGAACAAAAGGTATGTAATCATCAACGTTCTAACATCAAGCCGCTTCGGTTGATCATATCACTACGTAAAATCACAGGCCAACTCTTGCAACCCCAGCTAGACAAATACGAAATCCTCTGTCCATCACGCCGACAAACGTTTCATACATTATTTTTGGTCGTGATAGCACAACCGTAGTAATACAGGATCATAAATCTGGGTATACCGTAAAATTCGCAGTTAGACGTCGAAACTAGTCATACACCATCAATCACATCATCAGAATCAAACGAGGGCTGGCTGATTTGATAGCTTTCTTCATCACTGATAGTGGACGGAGGCCTTATCTGACCTGGCAGGCCAGCCGCCCCCCATGCAGCAAAACCGCCCACTATATCGGTCGCATTGAGCAAGCCAAGTTCGTGGAGGGATGCCGCAGCCAAAGAGCTGGTGTACCCCTCCTGACAATATATGATTATTTTCAAATCATAGCGATCTGCAATTGCGAGTCGTGCTTCGCAACGAGGGTCAAAACGCCATTCCAGAACGTTTCGCTCGATGATGAGGGATCCGTGGATCCCACCTTCACGAGCACGTTGGGAAGCTGGGCGAATGTCGACAAGAAAGACTGGCATTGGGTATGTGGGGTCGTGAAGGGCATCATAGGCTTGTCGGGGCGTCATCCGCTCGAGCTTTGATCGGGCATCAGATAGAAGTTGATCAATACTGCGAGATCCGGGAGGAGGAAGAAGAGGATCAATAGGAGTGCGTACAGACTTGGATAGTACGTCCCATAAGGCAGCGTCGTCATAAGATGAGCCGATATGCCTTACAGAGGCAGCAAGGAGAGTACCCGTGTTTTGAACTGCGTCGACGCGTCCCAAAAATTTAGAGGATGCGAGGAGCACAGCACGCTGTACATCATCTTCATCTGACCCGCAGATAACGAGTGCGTTTGAAGTGCGGGTGCCACCTCGGGTACCACGACTCGTCGGTGATGCACCAGTGGTGGCTATGGCGAAGAGATATCGAGACGAAGGTAGTCGGGCACGGATATGGGAGGTGACAAGTCGAAGAAAGCGACCATCGTCTTTCTTCGAGAAAGTGAAGTGGACACCTATGCGGACACCATCTATGGTGCGTGCTTTTGTGATCATGCGGAGTGCAAGGCTCTGGGCAACCTCTTCACGCACATCTGCAAGTGTGCGTGGGTTTGTCGGGAAAGCAGTAGCAGAAGATTGGATGAGTGTGCGCTCGACGACAATATCGGTAGATGGTTCTGATGATGACATGAGGACATCTAGTCGCTGCTCAATGATCTGTTCAAGAAATATTGGCTAGTAGTACTGTGCAATGGTCTGCATGTGTCTGCTAGCGTTGAAGGCAATACTCACTGTAAACAAGGGTTGCCGCTCAAAGTAGCATTCCGGGCCGAAATGATCCGGATTCAAAATTACACTTTTTAGCACCCCACTGGAGTCTGGCACTTCACCCCATGCCTGCATGTCAATGACCGTCTGTGAACCGTACAGCAAGCGTGCTACACATTGGCAACTGCCAGGCAGGCAGGACCGTGTCAAAATAGCTACGCCCGAGTTCTTTTGTTGACCACGCTTGGTTACGGTAACATTGATGTACGAGTCAGGCTGACGATTGGCTTCAAGTTCGTCAGGCAAGTGCTCTCGAGCACAAGTCACTATCGAATTCAGGTCTTGAACAGCCTTGGACTCCATGCCGCCTCGAGTGCATTTAACTTCTTGTCAGCTTTGCTCCCGAAGACGTTAGTCATGATGTCCTAGTCGACGCAGCCCCCCAATTCGCTGGCCAGGGTGACTCGGGCACCACTTATATCCCTGGAGAGTCCCAAATAAGCTATCTCCGTATTATATTCTCCAGGCGGCTAGCGTATCATCAGCGGATCTGATGACGAAAAAATCACTCGACGACGGGGTCTGTGGCATGCGGGAAAGGATATCGAGGAGGCGTGAGATGTTTGCCAGCAAAAAGTACATGTGGCGGCGGCGTTGAAGGGCGGTCAATGAACTATAGCTGCTGG
The DNA here is from genome assembly GCA_000827255.1 of Suillus luteus UH-Slu-Lm8-n1. Lineage (NCBI taxonomy): Eukaryota > Fungi > Basidiomycota > Agaricomycetes > Boletales > Suillaceae > Suillus > Suillus luteus. Next base: position 10,685 of record KN835426.1, read on the forward strand.
AGGAGATTTCGATTCCGGAGAGCTCGAAGCCTGTGAGTTCGAGACGGGCATTATGAAAAATTCTAAAGCCACTCCAAAATGATCACCTGCATTAATATATCCGCTGATAGCACGCTGCTGGCGAGGGAGTCACTGGATTTCACAACGCGCAATTGAAGTTTGGACGATAACATGCCCATGGCTAGTCCGTCAGAGGTGCTCATTATTGTTCATGCAGCTCGATTCTCGTCAGAATCCAAGAAGTTCGCAGTAAATCAGTGGAAGGGGAGGCGCCTCGAGGTGTGGGATGTCTGATCGCAGACATTGGACATCAGAATTTCGAAACCAGCCCACGTCAACCTTCGCGTCCCTTCTCGCACGAACGCAGTTCCTTCTGTTCGGAACGATCAGCCTCGCAATCCCCTAGACGTTCTAGTTCCTTCGCTGTCAGCCTGATGATCTCCCTACAGGTTCACCTCCCAACAGCTCTTTCGCGACGCAGACCTCAACTCAGGGTCGTTCAGACACGGATTTCCACAAAAACGTCAGTGTTGACTGCTGCAGCGCCTTTTGCACACTAACATTTTTGTTAGTCTCGACGCACACCGGTACTTTAGTTGACTGCAATTACATGACGTCCAGTACAATGTATTGTCAGGCAGTTCAACGTTCCAGACGTAAGGCGCAGCTTGCCAGGAGTTATAATGGTCCATGATGTCATCTTTTAGGATCTCCGAGAAGCAGCAATAAATGACCTCCAATTCACACAAGGGATATCGTATACATATACGTGGTCGAACGCAATAGCTGAGACGGAGGTATCAGGCAGTACGAGAAATAAAGGCAGAAGCCTGACCCAGGCGAGGATACAAGATATAGGTAAAGAGAACCGAAAATCATAACATAGTAATTCACAATTAACAACAGAAGTTGAGCAGCCAAATGCTCTCATAACCAGTAGCCAGGTATTAATTTGTCGCGACTAACGCAACCTCAGATGGTCGGAATACCCATCATAGGCAGCCTGGGCGTCCCCCAAGAGGGTCTTCAGAAGTGTGCTATCACTATTATTGAAACTCCCGTCGTCCCAATCGGCCGATTGAAAATGCATCTTTTCACCGTCCTGTAGCCTTGACAGAACAATTGATTTCCACCTCCTCCACACTTTGGTATCGTTTGGGAGAATATCGTCAAGTACCTTTGCTGGATCTGATGGATTCAACGCCAGCAGAACGAAGACTGCCATGGTAGTGCGCGTGCCCAATATATATTTCGTCATCGACGGCCGCTTGAGGACCACATCCAGTAGCAGCCTCCTCTGGATCTCCGCCTTATCCAATGACGACAACCATGAGTTGTATACCCAAGAGACTGCAAGCGAGGCTAAAAACATGATCTGTCCGAAGAGCGTGGCCTGTGGTATGAGCAGCAGCTGTGCGATGAACTGTGTCGTGAGGATCAGTGAGCACGTGCTGATGTTTCTGTATTCTGGTTCACTGTCGAAGTTTAGAGAGAATCTCCCACGGGTAATGGAATTGACAGCGCCCTCTTCCCCAAGTAGGACGATGACATTGTTATCCGTGAGGAGTAATCCATCGCCTCGCGGCGCCCCTGGGGATGGAATGGGATGACAGAAAGTGAATTTTCCGGATCCGATGACAAAACATGATATTCCGCTTGCGACCATTCCGAGCAGGATCATACTGAAGGAGTACCAGTCTTCAAAGAAAGCGCTCGCGATGCAGGTGCCGACGGATACTGACATGGGGATGAAAGCGAAAGCGCTGGTGTATTTCGTGAGTTGCTTTGGTATCATGGTTGCATCAGGAACGTGGTGGAGGTCAACGATTGTGACCCCAACTGGTTGGGTTTTTCTCCCTGGCACATCAATGCCCCGCTCCATCTGGCATTCCTTTACCATCAAAGAAGCGAGGTGACCAGTTTCAGGGATGGTCGACCCAGACTCTACACCCTTGAACTTTGGGCCCTTCCAAACATCCAGCTCGAACAGCGTGGCAGGGTCGGTGTTGACGCCCGGGAATAAACCGTCCCAGTAACGCGAGTTGGCGAGTTGGCCGTACCTCTTGGCGATAAGGTATGATCCTGGTGAATTGTACCATCCCAACCATTTTCTCCCTTTGTACACATGTACGGTTGCCATCGCGGAAACGGCTTCATCACCACCGAAAAAACCTGCTACTCCCAAGGCATCGAGAGTGAACTTGGAACCTGCAAGAGGTATACTTTGCATTGTTGGTTGGACGAGAGTTCTGGATATGTGCATGTCAGTCACAGAGGTTCTGGTTTGCTGAGCAGTCGCAATTGAACCAGTTATATGAATACGCACAGGAGTCCGACACAAGTTGAGAGTTAGGAACAGCCTTGTGAACGACGGGCGCTTCAACCTGGGATTTAAAATAAAAGTGCTGTCAGTGCTGTCAAACGACGGTAACTTACGATCCAGCCCTGTCTAGGCTGTACACTTATTAAATACGTTGGAGTGCTTCGAATTTCGAAAGGTTTTGTAGGTAAGATCAATATCGACTCGGAAGACGAACATATATACCTAGCGGCCTGCAGGTGGGGCTGTATCAAATGGCACTGTGGCAGGGCGCTATTGAGTCGCATTCTCTATCTAGGGTGCACCCGAGGAGCATGTTCATTTTCAAGCGGCTGTGAAATGACGATCACGAGCTAATCTAGATCCGAGCATACAGCAAAGCGGATTCAGCTTCAAATGTTCGCCACAGCGTGGTAGAATCTGTGGATATGAAGTCCAATTATATTACGTACGGGAGTAGGATTATTGTTTAGGATGCCAGATGACCATCACTTTCACAGCAACTTATCATTGAGTTTTGCCTAATTCTGCCGTGACAAAACCAGCCAGTTCTGCCCACAGCACAACCTCAGCTTGCCACTTGAATGACTAGGATAGTCATCATCTAATGGCCAACAATTGACGCGCAATGAGGCATAGCCTCACCGTCTTGCGGCTCCCATATATACACTGATCAGCTAGGCCATTGTAAACACATTTAGAAATGCATGCCGCATGTACAAATGTTATAAATGTTGTGCGTCTAAATCATGTCCTAACCGACTCGCGCAGTCAGTATCAGATACTCTGAGGCATGTTTTGTCAAACTCACCATGTACAAATCGCACCAATTTCATTCGATGAACTGCAGTTGTTCAGTAGGTCAGGAAACAACAAGTTGAATTCTCCTCACGAATATCAACGTTGGCATCAACAACAGGTCTTCCAAGGCCTGTGTGCCTTGTATAGTACCATATGCTGACTCGACGTCACGAGCTCGTAGTGCACGCCGTCGAGTATTAGTTCCTATGTATGATGTGTGACGTTAACCAGTCTGCCTGACTCTGCCAACTTGAACTTTGTGTGAAAGAACGCTCGCCAGTGTATTGCATAATTTCAACGACTGATAGTTCGCAAAATACAATTCATGCAGGGCTTCGAAAGAAAAACACCATGACCAAAACTGGTTGCTCGCACCAGTCAAATTGGCGACTCATCAAGAAGTGGCTCTGGTAGGCATAATGTATGGGTGTTATTCAAAGGACTGCAGATTCCTGAGGTTCGGGTACTAGTCGTGTTTTGACGGAGACCTATGTGATCCGGAATTTCCGGGAGGTATCTGACGTGAGCGTGGGTGAACGTGCGAGACAAGAGGGATTTCTCTGTCAGAGTCACTACCGGGATAATTGCAGTTTGGGGAAGAATAGAACTTACCGTCAACGTTAGTATCCAACGTTCGAGTGCTTCGAATCCCAACCGTTATATAAAAGTGAATATGTCAACATGAACAAACATAATAATCTCTCATGCGGCTAAACGTTTCATCTCACTCCACCCCTACTGGTACACACAGGTCTCCGGTCTGACAGCTCGCAAAAATGTCACTTTTGTTCGCCTTAGTGCATGGAGCTCGCCCAAAATGTGCAGCTCCGTCCACGAAGGAAGCTCCAAGGTGCTCTCACTGTGTGATAGGCCAGAGTGACGAACGTGCATTCTTGAATCCCATTCTCGGGTTGCCACCAGGCCACTGCAGCTGTGTACACTGCTCCCTATTAATAATTTGTACTGCAACCCGATAGTTCAGCATCTAACCACTCCTCCGAGAACTCATGAGGACGCGAAGTCTGATTTTTACCTTAGGACTATGCTGCATTGCAAGCCTCGCGGCTCCTACTCAAATTGTACTGGGCACATCACTGATTGAAAAAGTTGAACCTCGTATGTGCTTTGTAGTCATTTAAATCACACATACCTTTGGTCGCTTAAGCGATTGAAAGAACCTTTCCCCAGGAAGCTTTACGGTCGTTTTTTGCACATCACAGATATCCACCCAGATCCATTTTATGAACCTGGCGCATCTCAGTCCTCTGCATGCCATCGGGCCGATCTCAACCACAGTCCTCCGGCAGGTTACTACGGAGCACCATATAGGTGTGTTGATTATCCTTGTTTCTGATATATTGGCCAACGTTCATTTCTGTCCAGTTCGTGTGACGCACCATTCAGCCTCACAAATTTCACGCTTGATTTTTTGGATGAACATTGGACTTCTGACATTGATTTTGTAATTTGTGAGCGTCTAACTTTTATCAGTGTTATTTGATTCTCATCCATTTGCCGCATATAGGGACCGGTGACAATGCAAGGTATGATATTGGTCGGACCTCTTAAGACGCAAATTGATCAAGAGCATCTAGACACGACAACGATGACGACATACCACGATCACTTGACGAAATTTATGATTTGAATCGCGCTGTAGCTAAGAAGATGCAGCATGTATTTTTGAGCAAAGGCATCCCGGTTGTGCCAAGTTTGGGTAGGTCCTTTACGCTCGCCGCAGAAACTTCCTGAACTGTGCATCTTCTATTAGGAAACAATGACATCTGGCGTAAGTGATCACATTTCTGAGCACGCGACGAGTATGTTGATTGTCGACACTTTTATATAGCTCATGTAAGAACATCGTATCACAGGGGCTCTTTCTACTAATTCCATTTACCTTTCTATCAGAATAGATTATCTGCTGGTACGATTGTTACTTCTCTTCCGTCCTGCGTTAACCTGTAGCAAACAGGACCTAATGAGATTTTTGAGGAGTTTTCTTCGTATGTCTATCGCAAATTTTGGTCGCTTCCGAGATCTTATAAATCAACCAGGATATGGAGCGCATTTATACCCCCAACATCATCAGCATCATTTCATCAAGGAGCATACTTCTCAGTGGAGATAATACCTGATGCGGTAGCTGCTATCAGTATTAATACCTTGTTTTTTTACAAGAAGAATCACGGCAAGTGACGCATAATCCTCTGGTTGGCCTATTCATTGTTCTACATTATCAGCTGTAGGAGGATGTAATTATGCCGATCCACAGGACCCTGGAAATATCCATCTTGATTGGCTTGAAGAACAACTGGAGTCATTCCGATCTCGACAGATGCAGGTAAGAGTTCTCGATTACCTTTCGAATTTTTTTTGATGTTTTCGGGTAGGTGTGGATGACAGGTACGCTATTGATTGCTTCATTGAACTCTGACCCACTCCATATCTTCGCCAATGCAGGGCATGTGCCTCCATCTGAAACAAAGTACTTTCCCGAATGCGTGAGTATTCTGTGTAGATATGATATTAATCATCTCAACCTTGTCAGTACTACCGTTTCGTAGAGTTGAACCTGCGATTCCAAGACACAATCTTGGGCAATTTGTATGGGGTAAGATTCGATGTTCATTCCAGACAATCGACGTTAATCCTAGTGTTTTAGCACCTAAATGTTGACCACGTATGCATGGTTGCTTCAAACCCACCCTTTATCTTACGAACTCCGTGCAGTTTTCTTTCTTGGATGCTGATGAGATCGATATGTCTACAGAGATCTCGTCAAGCAGCACAATCTTCGAGACACTCATCGCTGATTTTTCGGGGATACCGGAACCCCTCGAGGACACTCACTATGACAACTATGCAGTGGTGAACGTTAACGCTGCCATTGTACCAAATCCTTATATTCCATCTTTCCGAGTTTTTACGTATAACACCACTGGGCTGTCGGGATTCGCGAAGGATGTCGGCTCTGATCCATATCTTCAAACGATAAAGGCCACTCAGCGACGTCGTGCCTTGAACCACGAACAAGTTCGCGCATTCACGGAGCCGAAATGTGAACGCGAGGAGTACCGTAACGCATGGAGGTGTCAATTTGATAAACCCTGGCACTCCGATAGCGAGTCACCATCACGACGGAACTCGTTGTGGTCGCCTACAGGGTTTGCACAGGTGCGCTCGCACCCCACGAGTAGTCCCCTAAAATGACACATGTTAAATCACAGTTTTACATGCCAAGACTGGCAGAATTCGATCAGACTCATGACCCAGAGTTCGAACTCGAGTACATGACCTTCCCACTTTCACGCTTGCATCCAAACCAGGAAGCACAGGATATCACAAATCACCAATATATCATTCCTCTTCGGCTTCTTCCAGAAGAACTTCGCCAGCCTGGTGCTGTGGAGTCAGTGTACACGCCTTACGAGTTGGATGACTTGACCATCCCATCGTGGTTGGATCTTGCCACGAGGCTTACGAAGGACGAGGAACTTCGATTAAAGTTCAAGGAGTTCATGTACATGGGCGGGGTGGAGGAATGATTGTTTGTTTGAGGTGTCTGGTTTGGAAATGGACAAGAACCTTAGGATTCAGGCGGTGTATTATTGATGTACTGGCTACAGGACTAGAGTGCGTTGTAATATTGTTGTATTTGCGTTATACTACACCCACGTAAAGTACCTTGTTTAAAGCGGTCCAGCTGTATTCTTTAACCAAAATATCTGATATATCTATCTAGGACTTGGCTCAGAGCTCGACCACTGCAGGGCAGTGTCGGATCTGCGATAAAATTCACATTGGTGCATGTGCAAGCAGCTTGTGCATATGGTTTTCCAGGCGGTGGTGATAATCAAAAGCAGTGAGTCCTTCTCACTCGATTTGACATACCCCACAACGCCCTCTTATCGATGAACTCAATTGAGTGCATTGATTTGCACGATCGTCGGCAGACGATTTGGTAAGTCGTGTTCCCAACTCCAACTTTGACCACAGCCTTGACTACAGTCCAGTGCAGTTACAATCTACGAAGATCCCTTGGAACACAAAGAATGGAAGGACATGCACAGAACGTCTGCCATTCATTCCACGATTTCGTTGCCTCCGAGCTAGTCCAGGCTATACTTCACGTAGTCCTATGGATGTGGAACAACCCATAGCCCTGGGTGGCTTATGATCAGCGCTTGGCTGCATTCAGCTATTTCTTGGTCTACACGCGGCACAATATAAAACGCCTCAAGGCAAACGTTATATTATATGACTTAAGATCAGTTCTTCGCTCTTATACTGAAATCCACAGGACTTGCTCTAAGCAGTGCAGTTAGCTGATTTTTCTTTCCAAAGCATACGCATACCAGTAAGTGTTCCCAGCTTGAGATATGAAGGCATCATGCGAGGTGACCATTGTCAGGTTCACGCATTACCATTCTTGAGCACATTCAGAAATGGGAGGTTTGTTCAGTCGGAGGCGGCCAGAAGCGCCCAGTCCTTCCCTCGCCGATATAAAAGCGCGCCAGGACGCGGAGGCAGCTGCTGCGCAAGCCAGAGAGGATGCTCAAGCTGCTAGAGCACAGATCGCCGAGCTCATCAAGTCGAATCAAGAATCGCAGCAAAAGGCTATGGCGGCTCAGCAGGCCGCCTTGCAAGCCGCAGCAGCCTCACAGGACCAGGCTCATAAGGAAATGATGGCAATGGTTCAAGCCGAACGTGCCGCCAACGAAGCTCGCTTACTGGCAGAAGCCGCTGCTCAAACTGCCAGCGAAGAAGCAAAAAAGAGAGCAGCGGAAGCAGACGAGGAGCGTAAGCGAACTGCCGCTGTCCAAGAACAAGCCAAACGAGACGCCCAGGCTGCCCAGGAGCAGGCCAAGAAACTACAGGAGGCTGCTGATGATGAGAAGAGGAAGGCCATTGCCGCCCAGGATGCGGCCAACGTGTCGAAGAAAAAGGCAGAAGAGGATGTAAAGGTGGCCAATGACGCCAAGGAGGAGGCTGAACGCAAGTTGAAAGAAGGTATTCAACCTGTGGTGACTCCCACACCAGAGGAAGTCAGGGCCGCCAAGCGGAAAGTTCAATATCGCGAGGACCTTTTCCACTTCGCAGTCGCCGGTGTGGCAGGAGGAGGGAAATCATCTCTCATCAATGCCTTCCGCGGTCTGCGGAATAAGGACATCGGATCTGCGGCCACTGGCGTCACCGAGACAACGCTGGCCATGGCCAGATACGCCAGCCCCAGCGCAGAGTACCCATATGTCTGGTACGACGTCCCAGGCGCAGGCACGCTCAAAATCCCAGACTGGCAGTACTTCAACGCCCAGGGACTTTACGTCTTTGACTGCATCATCGTCCTGTTCGACAATCGCTTCACTATGACCGACATCGCCATCCTCACCAACTGCAGGCGTTTCAAAATCCCCACGTATATCGTGCGCTCTAAGGCAGACCAGCACATCCGTAACATCATGAAGGATATGGGGTACGACAGCGATGACGATGAGAGCGAGGACCAGAAGAAGAAGCTTTACCAGGATGCACGGCAGCAGTTCATTCAGCAGACGCGCCAGAGCGTGAAAGACAACTTGGAGAATGCCAATATGCCCGACCAAAGAGTTTACATTGTTTCGAATGAACCCATGCTGGGGGTTGTGAAAGAAAAGCGGCCCAGGAAGGTCATCGACGAGATTGAGTTGTTGAACGACTTGATCGGAGAAGCCCAGACCAGGCGAGCGCGCCGTGATGCTGAAGTGGCAACTGTTATGAAGGAGCAGTAGTCGGTGATGATATAGTTCTTCCTTCCTTCGGGCTCTTGTTAATACTTCTCGACATGCTCGTATCGCTTGTGACCGATCTTGGCTGCTGATAATTCTTCTTTCTCCGGGTTGGTGTTGTCTAGTAGCATCCCCATTTTTGATATATTCATACTGTGGACACAGATGAATGAGGGCCAGGGTGGTGGGCGACAGTTACATGTTGCAGATCAGTAAACGGTAATGACACTGAGTAAACAAATGCGTAGCTTCCACCAATCTTCCACGCTAAAATTAAATTTTCGCGAAAGCAACCTGATACTTATCGGCAGTTGCAACCGTAACTGTGTTCACAAGTACCGCTCGTGTGCGTGACGAATCCTAGGATCTTTGCTGACTCCAACTCCTAGACGATGTATCGAGTCGGTCTCCTCCCCTTCAACCGCATTCTTGTTGATAGAAAGACAAACGACATGTTGGTGTGCAGCAGCGTCGTGGCGGTTTGGTGACATCAAAGGTGTGCAAGTTGTTGTGAACCAGTGATGGGCGCGTTTGCATCTTTCAAAGTGAGTCGTTGTTCCCTACCAGTGTGCCGCATGCCACACGTTGGTCCCCGTCAGGCCTGGGCTTAGGCCTGATATCCATGGCCAATACTGCGGCAGAACGAGTGCCAGTAGCTTATATCATTGGGGATCCGTGAAGTACACAATTGTGCATGAAAGGACTGAAAGTGTTACAATTCAAATCATCGATAGTTATGTGCGAGTCGCGTCCACACAGCTGCGTATTATAGACGATAACTTGCAGGCAGCCGCCGACACAGAACATTTCCCACTTGAAGAATGCTCCTGGCCAGGGGCCAGGGGATTGACCTAGGTCGTTTGTACTAGTAGTCCCGTATAGAGTAATGCTCCCCATAGGACACAAGTTAATATCCAAAAGAAAAAAAATTGAAACAGATCGTCTAAGATGCACTTGAGGATCATGTCTTTGCTTTCGACTGCGCACTTTTGAGAATTTGAAGAAAGTGATGATGAAAGATTCGACATACCACGTTCGCAGTACGTGATGAATGCATCGAGGCGCACGAGACGGATATCATATTCCTCTTTGGCCTTATCAGCATCCCAGTTCTTCTCAAAATCTATTGAAGACCATCCCTCCCCACTGTCTTTTGCACACTTAGCGCCTGCGATACGTTTGTCTTCGATATCGAGTATAGCATCTATGGCCTCTAGCGTCTCACGTGCATTCGCCTTGACTGCTTTGACTCCAAGTTCTGGGATCACCATTATCAGGTCTATCAATCAGTCTTCTGGTGTCTTACCAAATGAATACATAAACACCAACATCACTGAAAACCAACATTCCTTATCAACCCTTATATACACATTATCATGCAGATAATGACTGTATTTGACTAAAATATGGCAGCGCAGAATATATGGTCATTTACACCCTTAGAATGCCATCCTCCATTTCCCATGACCGTCACATGGACCTACCTTTGGTAATAGCTGCACAATTGCGATCATGAATACATTGAATCAAATGGATGGTTACGCAAAATTGGTTTACACTATGGAGTATGTAAACTCTACAGCATTGTAGTTGTTCATGTAGCATATCTATGAAAATGTGATGGATGCCTAATATATGCGATAGATAGACAGAAGCACCAGATCATTTTTTCATACGAAATCATTTATGTGTATTTAGCGCTATCCCATATGATCAAGGAAAGTCATGGGGGCTGGTGTACCGCATCAATCACTTGAATTTAGTTGTAATGCTACAGAATCTCACTGACAACCATGTTTGATAGATGTATACAGAAAAATCATTAAAAGTAGTTACCAGTTGCGTTCATATTTCCCATATCAATTTTCACACTAGAGAATCTCATTGAGACCATGTCCGATAGGTGTATACAGAGCCCAAATCATTTTGTGATGGAAGTGTAAGGTACCCACCAGTTGCGCTCACATTTTCCGTTTCAATCTTTGAGCGAAAAAAGTCCATACACCCTCAAGTTCATTCACAGTTAAAAGACCCTAGATTCTGCGTAACATCTTTGCTTCAGCTTTATTTTGCTAGCATTGGTGCACAAATGAATTGTGCTTTGACATTTGCCATCCTCCCAACTTAATGCACATGTGAGACCTATGTGTCTGATTATTGTTGATGATTTAACATTGTCTTGGTGGCAAAGTAGGTCAAGTAATCACGCACCTATATGAATGAGATTATTTTGAAAGAGTGTCTGTTGTACGACATTTCAAGCATGCGAAGTATCATTTCACAGATGTTAAAGAAATATGGTATCTTGCTACCAGTAACATAGATAAGTGACTGCCTCGTAAGTGCAACATAGGCATAATCTCTCAGTAAGAAAAAATCACGGAGATGTAGCAAATGAATCACTACCAGGCGCTACATTGTTGATTTCATATTCCTGAATTTCCTACAGAACAGGTAAACTATGGTTGCGAAATTCCATTAAAAATCAAAATCATAGCGCACTTATCAGTCAGATACTTGGAAACAAGCTGCTCAATATACTACACTACTACACATTGGTCTTTGACTGATTTGTAAAACAACGAGTATGATACAGTCGGCAAAATCTGAGCTAACGTCTGCCTGAACACCGGGCAACAGACAACTGTTCGACTCTTTGGGGCTGATAGGTGGACACATGTTTGCGTCCGAAAACCTTGCTAATGTTATAGTATAATGAGGATAGTAGTAGACGGTTACAGTACATGTGACTCACCGGTTCCACCAAAGCAATAGGTCTTCTACTTCCTTAGTAGTTGCAGAAAGCTCAAGGGAGTCAACGATGTTGTTGTAGAATTCTTGATGGTTGAACTCGTCATCTATAACACACCATGATCCTGTGCTAGACAATGCAAACCTGAGCTGTGGGACCTACATCAGCGGTACACTGATAAAGAGTGGTTCATTATACTTACCTGCACGGCTGCATATGCAATTGAACGTGGGTGAACAGATTTCATGTTCAACAGCCCCGCAACATCACAATGAGTGCGACGCTCGCCATCCGTCCTTCGTTGCTTTGGATTACCCTGCATGGAAAGCAGTTCTGGGCTGAGTTGCTCTTGGCCCTCCTCCATCTCTGCAGAGGTAGGAGACGTGAAGATGTATTTGTATGTCTACAAGTGGTCTCAGTAAATGATCATTCATCTATATGAAACGTACCTTCAAAAGTAGTGTCCCTTGAAACAGACCGTTTGTAGGGTTCTGCGGATCATATGTCTCGTCCTTATATACAAAAGCAGGCCAAGAATGAGTCGTAACCCGATAATCAGGATGATAGTCCCTGATGCCTTGTTGGGCACTATCACATTGTTTAGCAAAACATTGTGATGTGAATAAAACTTACATAGGATCGTTCCAGTCGTAATCAACAGGGCATATGAGCCGTCCAGTTGCGTTGTTGTTGAATCCGCGGCCTATTTTGTTTTGACCTTGGATGACGGGGTTTGGTGGTGGGTTTTGTTGCATCAACCATGAGGCAACAGTGACTTTGAGGCGTGTTGTATCATCCGCCCTCGCTCCATCAGCGCCTTTATTCAACTGGCAATAGTGTCAATCAGCATCGTCACCAAGGGGTATGGAAGCCGCACCTTGCTGTATACATAAGATAGCTTGCTGTTCTCGACCACTGAGTGTATAAGTTTGCGAATAGATGGACACCAGGTGACCAATTTCTTGTATGATCTATACCTTCTGTCGTCTCTATTAAATATAGTTAGCATGAGCGAGTATAAATGCTGAAGGACTTACTCGGGGTCATTCGAGCTGGCATCATCATCTGGCTCGATACCCAGTGTCACACGTCTATCAAACTCTGTGATAAGATCTTCGACACGTTCGGTAAGGCAGACGAGTCTGCGGATCACCCGACCTTCAAGATGAAGGCATTCACTAACAGATCAACAGCTCAAGGAACAACCAAATACTTGATGGACATATGCACCTTTTCTCTTCCACTGGCTGTTTGCGGAGCTCAGCGTTTTGCGCCTCCAAAACAGCAAGCCGCCTTTTCAAGGCAGCCACTTCAGAAGGTGGGCTGTCATCTTGAGAGCTAGTTTGAGACATAGAAATGTAGACTTTGGAGGCACAAGAGGTAGATGTGAAAGGTAGATGTGAGAGGCTGCGGAAGTGTAAAGGACAGCGTGCTGATTGAAGTATGCGGATCAGCGGTAGTGTATTTCAAATTTCAAGAAAGTTTACTTACGTCCTGGGGCTCCATGATGGGAACAAGCTAACGGTCATGAAAGAATTGCGGTCATTAATAAGAATGAAGGGAAGGCGGAATTAAAACAAAAAAAACTTGCCTGGTTCCATTTCATCGACTTTAACTTTATGTCATTCACCATTCGGAGCCGATCAAAACAGTCGACGAAAATCCCTGAAGAACAATAACTGCATTACAAGCCATAACCTTTGGTCATTGGCGCAAGACTCACCAGTAGTATCATTGATTGATGTCCATCTGAATACCTGCAATTCACTAGATGACACACAATCCTCCATATCTAGGGAAGACATTGATGTAGTTGAGGCTTGAGACATTGAGATATGACAACATGACCGGAATTGCTGGTGGGATGGTATAGGATGAATTGAACAAAGGAAGGCAGGCTTTGGTGGAAAGCAATGATGATAACCATGGGCGCCAAATGTGCACCTTCAATCACTGGAGAAGGAACGAGGTCAGCAAAAGTGATGGACGAGTAGCGTTTGGTATGGCAGAACAGCGCATTGAATGTCACACATGGCCGTGGGGACTGCTTCCATCAGTGCGGTGTTTCAACAACTACTGAGCGCTGAGCAAAACAAACGACCAGATCATGATAAGAGTACAGACTGTCAGTGATTGTGCGGTTCCCTGGCTTCAGAAGGCATGGCATATGGGTCCCTTATAACACTACATAGTACATACATAAAAGTATTAGTACAACAATCCTTTGCCAGTGGGTAGTATCATGGCGCTAGGCAGCCTGAGTACTGTAGAAGATGATTGGTGTGCGAAGGCAACAATACAAAGAGTCAATGCATACCATTCAAGATGCACTTAGAGGACCGGCATCAAGACGGCGACGTTTGAATGGACTGCTTGGCACAGCAGCAGGTGGTGACAGGATGGTAAGCTCTCGTAAAATAGCAGTAAAAATGTCATGTTTTGCACTTTTGATGTGATGGTGGCCAAACACCATGTGGACTTCAACAAGTGCACCCTTTAATTTCGACTCATACTCCGATGGTACGATGAGCTTATGATCTAAGTCATATGCCGGCAAGGGGCAGATGATATGGGTCGAAACGAGACTGTGCAAGTGACCTTTGCATCGGTCAGCCACCGGCCAAGTGGCAATGTCGAAGTCAGGGTTTAGCCCATCTGCAGTTGTGTAAAAACAGTTAGTGTAATGACATACGCAAGAATTGTCCATGGCTTACTGGTTGAGCGGTTGTCACCACGGTCAACTTCACTAGCAGTATCTTGCCGATCTTCTTTATTGGCCTGTTTTGTCATGGTAATGTGCATGTATACTAGGTATTGATGGACACTTACTTCAAAGAGACTGTGTGTCAATTTCACTGATCTCTGGCCGAGTGAGTTATGAACAACACTGAGCTTTTCATACTCTGCCGCCCTTGGAATTAATCCCTCAAAATGAGCGAGATTGTCGATGAAATCCGGGAAGTCTTCGGATGAGAATCGAAATGCATTGTCACGTCCAGCGGTAAGCTGACAGCTCAATTTCACATCTGCAAAGCGACCATGAAATACATTCGAGGGATTGAAATTTGCATCCGGGGTGAAATTAAAGTCGTTGCGGCTGATTTCAAACACACTGCGAATGATGAATTCTGTAGGTCGGAGTCCTCCTCCCTTGCTGACAAGAATATTGCCGTCCCACCCACCTATGAAATATTCGACATGGCGAATGAGTTTCGGTGTAGCGGCATAGTATCCTCCTGGAGAATTCTGCAGTTTTTGAAGTATGGATGCAGGAGTTTTACGAGTGGAGGATGACTTAGATTTTGGAGGCATAGTAGTTGGTGTGACTGGTTCACGATGCAAAGCGGCCTGGTGGAGTTTACTGAGAGAAACAAAATCATGCTCCGTGCAGGGAATTCCAGATACAAGTCATGGTGATCAGTAGCAGCAGTGGAAATGACATCATATGATGGTGTGGAAGTAATAATCTAAGCATATCAGATCTCCTGCCAGTGGCGTGTCACCGAATGTGCTCACCATTGAAATTTTCCAAAGAATATGCTCTGCTGTACCCATATTCTGGAAACCTTGGCTGTTTGTGAAATCACCGTGCATTGTCGGACTAGTCTTCATATGGCGAGTGAGGTGAATGTTGGATTCAACTAGTACTCCAGGCTAGGTCATTTGGTGGCGGCCCTGGTCCATTCCCTTTGTCACAACCACATGATCTCGGTCCTTCACAATTTAGGGTTAGTATTTAATAAATGAATGCAATTGTTTGGCTGTGGTGTTCAGTTCCAAGAGGAGGTACTTAGTATGATTCCTGCCATTAGCACACGATCAGTTCAAATCAATAAGTAGAGTCTCCGTCGAACCTGAAATGACTGGTGAAACCAAGAATGGTAGGTGTTCTCATATTCTGTACTACACAGTGTAATTGTAGTATGACCCAGTAGTCTTACATTGAGATTTTTAACTCGTTAGCCTGATGGAACTTCAGTCTGCCTTTCAATGGCACTCCCCATGCTAGACATTACTCAGCCCCAGTCTATACCTTTTGTCATAACAGTCACCCTCTCATCCAAACAATTTCTTCAAGTATTGACCTGCCTAAATTGAAAATTAAATCCGTCATAAAGTGGGGCCTTTGGAACTTGGTTACAAAGTTTATGGTAACGAGAGATCAACAAGTTGGAATGCAGGGTCAGAGTGATCAAAAGAAAATTCTATTTGGGAGCGGGTTGTTTGATTGCGTGTTTGAATGTAAACTGACTTGAATTTAAATACCATTGCTCTCCAACTCGAAGGAGAAACCAGTGAAGATGTCGTCTGATGCAGACACCGATACCAGTATTGACTCCCGCTCCTCTGACTTCAATGATGGAGCCGAGGCTATCTTGAAGAACACTACATCTGAGACTCGAACAGCAGGCAAGGGTGTTCATTGTTCAAGGAGCGCCACTCCACAAAGTCACAAAGACTCGTGCCCTGGCCCGGGGCAGTCACATGGACAAGGTGGTCCAGTGTATTCCTGCGGGTGTTATGCATACAGTGAGCCTAGTAAATTTGAATTGCTCACCCCCAGATCTAGAGCATTTCACAGATCGGTATCAAATGGGACGCGGAGAGGATGGCGAACTATGTCTCAAGCAAAAGAGGTCGCAGTACGACTGGTACAATGTGAGTACACCTACCTTTATCTTTTAAATTGCGCACTTACCGTCACATGGAGGCAATGAACAGTGTTGACCAGGACATTACCAATGGGGAGAAAGCGTTTCAGAAACACACCAAGCACACAAGGAGGTTTAAATACCTAGCTAATAAAGTCAAAGATATGGAAGAAGCTATGAGTAGGCTCGAGGCAGCCATTGGCAGGCAATGCACGATCCTTAAGGAGGTCTGTAATGCGCTGGAAAACAACGGAATGTGAGATAAATTTGTACTTGATATTGGCTTTGTTGTTTGTTGTACACACATTGTATTGATATTATCCCGGACTCGCGAGGCTCCTCGCGAGGCTCCTCGCTCAGCTTTATCCCTTAAAGCTAGATCTGAACTAAGACTGTGTCAGCTTATCTCCCGTGCACTGACAAAATATGTCACTGACTGCTCTTGTGAACGGGAATCGACAACCCAACAAATGATATTTTTGTCATGTTGGATCTAGGTTTGTGAAGCAAAGTTGTCAGAGAATGGAGCGGACTTGGGTGTTTTGTGGCGCGCTTCGTAACCAGATGAGAGGCTTCAGTGTTGAGGTAGTAGCCAACACGTGGATGGGGCAGCCGGATCCAAAAAGAATGAGCCCAAGATCAACTAAAGGACTGAGCGGTTCTAGTGCATGTTCCTTCTGAGGCTGTGCTTAAGAAGTTCAATGTCAGGTCATGTGGAAACGGAAAATACAGTGCTCCTTACCTCGTGAATAGCACTTTTGTCATCAAATGACTCAGTCGTTGGCGTCCAAAGCATCATCCGAGAAAACGTCAGTACCAGCTAAGTTGACATTGTGTGTGAAAGTGGTGTGGGGTGTGACAGAGGTGGTGGTGTCATTAGCGGCATCGTCGCCCTTGGGAGTGACCGGCATATGCTTGGGCTTGTTGCTGAGGATTCTCTGTCCCGGAAACGTTTAGGCAGTCGGCGAGCACGATTAGGCAATCCAGAAGGGCGAACTACAGGTGGTGGGGTTAGCTCCTGGAAATCCTGGTATCAGGCATTAGATTACAGGTATAAATGAGTTAAAGCTACGTAAAAACATACAGGTACATCATCTGGTGCTTCTGCACTCTGCTGCCGGATTGCTTCTTGCTCCCTGATTGCAGCATCTTCGTCATCTAACCTTCGTACCTTGGCAGCAAGTTGCCTCTCCCAATCCTGACACCGCTTCTCAATTGCAGACATTATTGACCCAGCCTCCTTCTGCACGCACTTGCCACATTTGTGATTTGAAAGGCCCCATGCACTGTCAAAGGTAGCTCGGCAAACAGAACATGGGTAGCTGACCATAATGGATGTACAATCAAAGGTCTTGTCAGTAGCAGTCTAAACTTTATATAATGCTTGAAGATAGGCGAGTGCTTGATAGGGACAGGCACATTGCAAATGTGATTTGAGTCAGATGGCAAACAGAGAATCATAAAAGCATCTGCAAGACCCTGGACACCAAGACCAATGACCGTCTCCAACAACTCAAAGGTACAAATGCCCAATCTGCCTGGAAAGTCGCTACTGTCATGGCAGACAAGATAAACAGGGCTACATTAATTACATGCTAGGGCTAGGGTTAGAAATATGCACCTTCAACATTACATGCTTGATCTCTGCACCCATACAGATTCACCGCCGGTACCATTACTGCAGATGAAACCAAGGGGTTCTGGGGATGTAGTCCGTCCATTAATCTGAGAATTCTGTCGAGAGCGTAGCGAGAGGCAGATTCCAATGGTTCAGAATGCGGGGATATGGCGTTTGGAGTCCGTTCCTGACGGACCAGAGGCATCTAAGTCTGTAGAGTCGGGGTTAGGCCCTGAAAGGGAAGGTGCGGCTGGTATTGGAACAGCCTGTCCATCTACAGGCGTGCTTGGGAGCGATTCCTTTGATATCGAACCCTTAGCTGTGTCTGTTGACGAGTATGGAATATTCTTGGCATCATCGAATGCGATGTTGAACTCGCCATTGGAGTTGTCGGTTGAGAACGAAGTGAGAGTCGTGTTCTGTTCGGTCTGTTGAGCAATAAACACGGGCATGGTCCCAGTGCGGCTGTTGTATGCCATCTCGGATTTCGAACTGAACATTTGCTCGTTAGATTGCATGAATGAGTGTTGAAGTGTGACAACATACCCAGTGCTCCATGCTCCAAGACCCTCCAGACGACATAGTGCCATAGATACCCAGAGGAATCGTGCATAGCATTTCCAACGACACCAATGGCCAGATCGGTCGCGAACAAGCAGGGATAGCAACGGAGGCCCCGATCATAAATCTGGCGGCTAGGATGCGCAAACCTGACCTTGAACGCAAATGGTGGAAGAGGGAATGAGTGAAGAGGGAATGA
Organism: Suillus luteus UH-Slu-Lm8-n1; assembly: GCA_000827255.1. Lineage (NCBI taxonomy): Eukaryota > Fungi > Basidiomycota > Agaricomycetes > Boletales > Suillaceae > Suillus > Suillus luteus. The sequence continues at coordinate 29,356 of KN835426.1, forward strand.
GTGGGAAGTCGGATTCTGATGGGGAAGGGGGCGCAGGTGAAGAAGAATGGCCAGTCATGCTGCAAAAAGTAGCACAAGATCTGGCGTCCATCAGCAAGGGCCAGATGAAAGGTGTTTGAATGCTGCAGAAACATTAGCATCAAACAGAAGAGCGATGAAAAGACAAATACCATTTGATATGACCAATCGAAAACAGCGAGTGCCTCCTTCTCGCTCCCTTCGTGGTCCAAGCCGTAGTAGCCCCACGACATTCTCAAAATCGCACGACCTTCTGCAGCTCCACCGACATCCCACACCTTTATCGAGCCCTCAGCACCGCGGCTCACCAACGCATTCTCGTCCCGTACAAGGGCAAGGTCCCAAACGGCGTCAGTGTGCCCCACCAGCTCTCCACGCGCAGAGCTGTCGTCGTATGGCGCATAAGTCGTGCGCGATGGTGAGGGCAGTGCCCAGATATGGATACTTGAGTCGAGCGATGCACTGTAGATGAGGTGCTTAGTAGGGGAATGCATGAGACGTGTTATTGCGGCAGAGTGGCCACGCAGGGTAAGTTGTGGAAGGTAAACGGCCAAGAAGGCGTAGACCCTGCCAGATGTGCATGAACTGCATAAGGAAGTCACGGTCATATCTACACGAAGCAACGAATAAGAGTTTCAAAATGAAAAAGGCAAAAACACACACCTAAATCGACCATCCCTGACGTTTGCATTGAGTTCAACCTTGGGGCTCTTGATGCCTTCCGGGTATGCAACCTCGCTGAGATTCTCGATGACACGTGCGGTGAGGAGTGCGGAAGGAGGAGGCGCAGACATCCTCCAGGAACAAAGTCGCGGGCGTTGGTGTTAAGGCAAGGTGCGTTGGCTGTGGAAGGTGTGGGCGGTGGTGAAGATATGGAGGGAGGCGGTTGAGGTGTATGAGGGGGTGCGGAATAGCGTGTCCCATGGTTGGTGTGCCAGGTAATTGGGGGGCTACGGGACGAGGTGACATGGGAAGGGATACAGGTTGATGGGGAGGAGGGACATGATGGACGTGTTGCGGGTGAGGCTGTTGGTGCATATGTTGAGATGGCATCAGGGAAAGAGTAGCAGAGTCTACTTCGGAAATGAATGTGGTAGCCAAGAGAAGTTGAACAGTATCGGGTACCTCTTCGACAGGATTTATAAGAGCCTTGATAAGAGCTGGAATGAAGCGTTCAATGTCCTTGTTTGAAACCAACGCAGTAGCCTTTGAGGGAATTGCGTGCAGCCTTCTTTCACGGCCGAAGCCAGAACCTTTGCGGCTGTATCACGGGTAGCCTTGTCAGCGACAAATAGGGCAGCTACGTCGACTTGACCGTCAACAGGGCCCTTGAGAGAAGCGGGAGAAGGAATAGTAGAAGCAGTAGCGGTGGCAGCAGTAGCCTTGAGAGAAACAGAGGTGGAGGACCTGCAGGTCATCAGTGAGTGATGACAACAAGAGAAAATAGAGAACCCTACTTGGTGTGCTTTGAGGGCAGGATACAGGAATGGCAGAAAGGCTTGAATGTATGGGGCGAATCCGGCTTCCAGTGCTGGCGAAAACCCTCAAAATTAGGGTGGACATAGTCGGAGGGAAAACGTACCAGCAGCTAGCGATCCAACGGCCAGGAAAGTGTCCTCAAGTACTGTTGATGTCTTTCCTGCTCCTTGAATAAGTTGGAGAATGAGAGTCATGATGCGATCTGCCATCGGTTGAATGCCTCCGCCAAGTCTCCGAATGATGCTCTGTCGACATATGGGCTACAGCGCAGAAGAGCATACGATGTCCGCAAAGTGATGTGTTTTCTTGCCCTTATCAAAAGTGTCATCAGCGCAAGAGTTGGCGCGTTAGGTTGAAATCTACATACCTTCGTTGTTTCCCAGTGTCTTCCTGGCGCTCTAGATTGATTCTGCAGAAAAAAATATTAGTCAGGAGTAGGAGACCCGCTTCCACCAGTTTGATGATCCCCGGGCGAAGGTGTGAGCCTCTTGGCTACTACTCATAACACCCCGGGGTAGTGAAGAGCTGCGATGACCTAAAGAAAAAAGCAAAGCCACATCAAACATTAGTGTCTCTCAGAGCCGTGAGAGGAAATTTCCAAAACACTGAAAACGGGCACTTTTTGCATCTGAGGAAATTTATTCACAGGCTTCCCTCTTCCGATACATGTCACGTGCACCTGGTCCTCTGACCTTGACGGTGCGTTTGAGATTTACACTTTTCTTGCAAGTTACAGTTTTCTCCACAGGTGCCACTCATCAGTTCTCTGATGGACTCCAACTCCAACCTTCCGCCCAACAACTCCACCCCTGGACATACATTTGCAAATCAGCAAACCCTACCAAAGCTCCCAGTTCCATCTCTCTAGGACACTCGCAAACGTTACTTGATCGCTCTTCGAGGTCTTCAGGATGACATGAGTGGGCTTGAGAGAAAGCAAGGTGAGTTTCATCTATCGCTGATCGCTCTGCTTCTTCCTCCTCAATGAACTCCTTCTAATCATGCATATCTCATCCTTGCGGGTAGGTATGAAAGCTACCTCTCACATAGTGATCCTGTAGTACTTGCTCTTTATCTTGCCCACTTCAAACTGCAGAAGTCCTGCATTGCGTCTGTTCAGATTTGGGCCTGTTGCAGCTGATGGGTATGGCATTGGGTATATCATTAAAGAGAACGGGATTAGCGTGTACATCTCAATTTTTATTTGACATATCCTTGACACTGATGAATGCACCAACAGTGTTGCTTCCTTGAAGATTCTACAGACGCGCCGATTTCTAGATACCCTCCAGGGATATCTGTTAGAAGTTCAGAGGCTCGCTTGACTCCCGCTCTCATTCTCCATTCCCTACGGTGGTCTCCTCTAACGACGGTGCCTCTCTATTCATTCCTCCGTCTCCCACCTTATCAACTCAATCTTCAGCACATTTCGCTACCTCGTTGTCCTTGAGGGATAACAAACCAGACGAATGCAACGGTTATTCTTCCTTGTATTTGCTCAGTTCTCCAATGGACAAACTATCGGCTCATCACCGAAAATCTAGCAACACGACTTTTGCAAGCTCTCATGAGGGCCACAGCAGTCTAGACGAAACTGAACCAGACCACGCTAGTGGTGATTATGGCATGGTTCACCTTCATCCTGTTAGATCGGATCCCACAAGTACAATGCCTTCTCCTACCCATACACACGTCGACACCGCCTCCATCCTCTCAAGGTCACAACACGCTAAATCAGACATTTCTATTGAAAATGTCATCATGGCAACTCCTTCACCCGGTCCAAATCCCCACCAAAATCCTTCTGACAGCTGCAAATCTCTTCACACTAACGGCGACGTCTCAAAGATCGATCTTGTATAGGATGACCCGGCTGACCCTTGTCCATTCTAATTCAGACCGGTCGAGTTGGCAAGTCTTCTTGACCCTAAGAATCTAGATGCCCTCGAAGCTTTTGGTGGTATCGACACCCTTCTTGACGGCCTTGGAACTGATTCTCTCGGGGGTTTAACACCGGCCGGTACTGCAGGTGCTGGCGTGGGCGGTTCTCAAAGGTATGATTGGTAACCTTTATCTGCTGCCACACCGCATGATCACCTTGAGGTTCAAGTCTCAGACAATTCTCATACGGCGTTTGATAGATGACCGCAAGCGCGTCTTTGGAGACAATGTTCTTCCCCAGTGAACCAGCAAAAGTCTACTTGCCCTCATGTGGCTCGCCCTGCAAGATATAAAATTCTTGTGCGTATATACTAAATCGGTCAAACTCAAACTTCAATCCTTTGTTGTCTATTGCAGCGGTCGTCTCACTTGCGCTTGGCTTGTTCCAAGATTTTGGGACACCTCAGCCAGCCTGCTGGCGAGCCCCCTGGACTGGGTGGAAGGTGTTGCTATTATGATCGCAGTTCTTATTGTCGTAAGTCAGCTGTGCCTCCTGATGTCACACAACCCTCATTTTTCACAGGTCGTTGTAGGCTCGATAAATGATTGGCAAAAGGAACGACAATTCAAGGTCCTAAATGAGAAAAAGGAAGAATGCGAGGTCAAAGTCATCCGCGATGGCATCGAACGTCTCATCGATGTTAAAGTAAGTTTGTGCTCATTTAATTCAACGCCCTCTCATCATCTTTATTAATGTGCACAGGAAGTCATAGTCGGCAATGTGGCATTATTAGAACCCAGAGAAATCGACCACTGTGATGGCATCTTCTTAGCCGGGCACAACGTCAAACATGATGAATCAGTGGCAACTTGCAAGTCGGATGCTATCAAAAAGGCGTCCTATGCAGATTGTCTGATGCTGAAGCAGGCACTAAGCGGTGTGCACGCTGAAGGTGGTGTCC
>KN835427.1:0-33681 GCA_000827255.1 Suillus luteus UH-Slu-Lm8-n1
CACCATGGCACGTAGCGCGTTTGATGCGGCCATCGAAGAGTACAATGACCGTGAGGGTGTATATAGTGATTCTGGGGATGATGAATAGTAGGATCATTAGTTCCAGAATTTGTATACAATTTTCGCATTTCTCGTGTGTTCTTGAAAGTATCAGCAACTATGAACTAATACTGTGTATCACTGCTGGAACCGAGTGCTATGTAGAACTACTCTTGAGATGTAACTACATGACTCCTCAGCTCTTGGTTGCTATCACGAGCTATATTGCAGCAACACAGTGCTACTGTGCATTCCATAGAGGGGGGGGTAGCTACTCAACTACTCATGCAACATAGGCTACATAGCACAATACTGTAGCCTCACATTTTCCTGATGCTGAGAGCCAGTACATCATTTTTTTGATAAAACAATAAGTATTACAATATAACTACAGCCTGGGGTGTTCCATTGCGTTAAAACCTACTTTCTGACAGATGATTCTCTGTATATATGCATACTACAACTTGGTTCAGCGAAGATCCACAAGTTCTGAATGGCCCGGGATATGCGAGCGTAGTGAGATATTGCAAGGGAAGGCTAAAACGGAGCTAACGGTAAAACTGTCAGTAACAGGAGGATAGAATGACACAAGGAAACAACACACTGGGTTAGTCCCCCTGTGAATTGCGGGGTGAAGTCGATCACTTTGCCCTGATCATCCTTGGCAAAGGAAAATTCGACCGCGGCCAACATGGCTGCGATAGCGGACCACAGAGTGGCATCGACAGTATACCGGCCTTGTTGAAGAGTAGCTCGTCACATTTCATATGACAACAAGATACTACAACTCTACCAACCTGGACAAACACGTCGGCCTGAGCCGAAAACATATTCCGCAGGGTCATCGTCGGTCAACGCTCCGTTGGCGTCTAGAAACCTCTCTGGCATAAAACGAGATGCGTCAGGGTAGCGATTTTTATCTCGTGTAATGCCCCTGTAACATACTGTCAGTATCCTCTGAAAGATGACAAGAATCATATTATCTGACCATATATTGCTTATAATGGTCGTTCCTGATGTCCAAGGTTTTAAGCGATTCATTCACTGGACGAAAACAGCGGACCTTTTGGAATGAAGTAGCCATCATATATATCATCGCTCGAGGTAGCATGGGGTATGCCTGTAAGATCGTCTTTAGTAAATGCGAGATTACTCGGCAAGGAAAATCACCAAGGGGTCCAATAGGCTGCCACCGCAGAGTCTCCCTCAGCACTGATTCAACATATGGTAGTGATGCTCTGTCTTCAAATGTAGGTAAACGATCTTTTCCGATCACTGAGGTAATTTCGGCTTGTGCGCGTCGTTGAACAACTGGGTAAGACACCATGGCAAGAGCAAATGCCATCAGGGTTGACCTAGTCTGTGAAGAGGTTGAGCGAGTGGCACATAACATGATTCAGACATCAGCTGACCGTATCGTATGAACCTGCATAGCATGCATTTGTCAAGCGCATAACGTCCCTCGTAAAATGTGACAAACCTATCATAGCGGTGGTAGCGGTTTTCTTCAAATCAGTCTCAAACACTAGTTTGGATGCTTCGTCTTGTTGTTTCTCCATCCGTCGCAAGTTTTCTGCCACCATTGACAACTGTCCAGGCGACGAGCTGTCGTCCTTCACAAACATAGAATCAGTATCTGGGACCAAACTAACAGGGGCCCACCATATGCTGTTGCGTATACCGAAATGGTACTTCTACTAGTTCCTTCATGCTTTTGGCCGAAGCTCGAGCACCGAGTTTAATTGAGGATCCCCAGCACCAGTCAGGCATCTTTAGCACTGCGCGGTACATAATGTCAACTCTTCCCATAGGAAAGAATGCTGAGCTTACAGAAGGGGAAGGCGTTGAGCAGGGCTGCTCTCTCTGGGGTCATCATCTCGAGTCCAATGATCAGCGCATTTTCCATGATCTGAACCATAGGATCATCACGAGCGCTAGGCTGGTAATCATATATAGAAGACATCCCAACTGATGCCGTGAACCTGTGGAAAAGTTAATAATTGTTCGATATTTGCCAACACGTTGACTGACGTCGCAAAGTGGCGATGATAATGTTGAGGGTCATCAATTAGATTGACAATCAGCTCACGAGCCCGTCTCAGCTGCATTGGACGAAACTTGATTGCAGAGTCGGGACGAAACGTTTGGCGGAAGAGTCGTCGGCAACGACGCCATTCGTCACTATACCTTGCGAATCCAAAGTTGATAGACCAGCCACATCTGTCTGCACATCAGATGGATTGAGCATTTAAATGTTAGAAGAACTCGCGGCTCGGCTGTGGCTAGGTATGGTCTATCGGAATAAATCGAGGAGCGCTTATCCATCAAAGCTTGTGTAGTTTGCTGAGAATTGATCACTAACGCATTCTGGTTTAGAATCCGCACGAATATCAAGTCCCCTGAGAGAATGAATGATCTGCCCCACAAAACACAATACTTGTAATTTCACATACCATAAACAGCATGCCATTGACTGTAAGTCAACCAGGGTTCTTTAGTGTCGATAGATAGGATATTTCCTAATAGTGGGATTGGTACAGGGCCAGGAGGGAGGGAAGGTTTGTTCTGTCTGTTCTTAATGAACCGCCTCAGGGCAGTGACGACAACGAAGGAAATGGGGAAGACGACGAAGATAACAAGGCGACCTTCAACTGAAGAGACCATGGTTTGGAGCAGTGCGTGGGTGGATACTGACATCACTACTATAACTGCACACTTATCTCCTTATAGCATTTGATCTTTACATAGCGTCACCAATGGAATTGGAACTGAATGCACGGGGGGTCGGGAAGGATAAATTCGGATAAGAAGCTTATCATATCAGAACCATGACTACAACCCGTGTGATTGTGGCCACCTACAGTCGCCTTTTGTCGTCATGAGATGTGGACACTGCAGAAGCGGGATTAAGTTATCGACCTAAATCGTGTACGCACCAAATCTGAATTTGAGTTAAACACGACACGCCCGTTTATGATGTACTCGAGTATGCATGCCTTATCAGGCACGCTTGCGCTGGCGTAGCGTTGAGATTTGTTTCATTCACAACAGGGCTGGGGATTTTGACCAAATGAAATACAAAGAACTGTAGAATAAAGTTTGAGTTGAACTGGACAATAGCGAGACAACACGCATACCTGCAAGCCAATCCCACTCGCCAGAAGAACTCCTGCGATCTGAGATTAATTGCTCCATGTCGCATCAAAACACTGTCGTTATTTGTATCAACATATGGAGCCACATGACCAGCGTGCAACCGTTCCAGAAACCATAAAAAACAATCAAACAATCAAAGAGCAGTAAGAAAGGGAAGTATAGACCTGTGAAGATACTGTAAATAGGGGCATATACAGAGGGGATAGATGCGTTTTCCGTGCGTATGAAACAAGAAATAGAGTACATAGGATATATCCTAAAATCAAGACCAGAAGGCGGGATGCCTTCACGTAAATGAAGCATAAAATAAGAACCACACACCACTCATACACCAGTCTCACCACATCGACTGTCATCTCAGCAGAGCAGTGTACATCACTCCTACCGCTTAGAAGCATTGGCCCAAGGGCTCTTTGGTTTGGCCGCTTCTGCCGCCAGTTTTTGAGCCCTGAGGATGGCGCTCTTGTTGGCGCGGGGAGCGATAGTGGGAGCCTGGAGGCTGCTCAGACGGCGCACTGGTCGTCGAGATGATGCGGCTTTGTCGAGCTCATCCACGCTAGCGGTGCTCGCAGTGCTCACTGCAGAACTCTCTGAAGCTTGAGAGGAATAGTTACTGGTGATGTTTAAACTTGCCCTCGGGGCGACATGGGAGACACGGGAAGATGCCCGAGACGGCACCGTGGAACTTGAACGGGTCCGAGTAGCAGAGTCTGTTCCGGCACTGTCAGGATAAGCGCTGAGAGAAGAGCTGCTTCTTGACAGAGTGCCAGCACTGCCAGGCACCTTGGGAGCGGACGGAGTACGGACTGAAAATGTTTGTTGTGTCAGTGACGAAATTTATAAAAAAAAAACGAACGACCGTAAAGTCTCCCATTCCGTGAAAACAATGAAGAGAAAACAGCTGTTGCCAAGGACTTACACATGAAACTGCTCGGGGGAGGTCCGCCCTGCTTTCTGAGAGCTGCAGTCCTGTTGGTTCTGGGAACTATAGACGGAGCTTCAGTCGTACTTGCGACAGATATTGATTGGCGACGCTTGTGCCCAGGAACACCGTCAAAAATATTCTTGCGTTCGCGTCCTCCCTCAGTCTCCGTGGCTTCACCTTCTCCCTCAGCATCCTTGGGTGGATCGGATTTCTGCGAAGAGACAGCAGACCCATTGGTGCTGACTGCTGCTTTTCCATTTGTGACCGAGCCAGCTATCGATGCACGCCTCTTCCCAGGAGGTAAGACAGGCTGGGCGAGGCCCAACCGTAATGCGGCTGCCTTGGTCAACCTCGGGGCAATGGTTGGTGGTGCGGTAGACGCAACGGTAAGCGTCTCAGTGCGCTTATGGCCTGGAACGCCTGCAAACGTCTTCTTAATCCTCTCTTTCTCCATCTCTTTCTCCGCTGTGTTCTCTTTCTCCCTGCGAGGAGGGATACGGCCTGTGCTAGCTATGGACATTCGTGATCTGAGCGGAGACACTTTGGACCCGTCTCCAGCCAGCCCTTGGCGGAGAAGCGCGGCTTTTGTCGTGCGTGGAGAAATATCAGGAGTTAGATGCGTTTTTGGAAGCGGCCGTGCACGAAATGGTTGCTTTCCGCTGGGTGATCCATTGGAACTACCAAGGCTCGGGCGTGCTGAGAATTGCGGTGCACGAGTATCTGAAGACCCAGAGGATGGTGTGAGTACGCCTGGAGGGGCACTCAAGCCTAGCTTGAGAGCTTCCAGAATCGCAGAGTCGATCGAGCGCACAGAATTGAGGTCGAATTCGTCATTTGAACCCAGCTCTTCGTCGGTTGCAGGGAGATCACTGATGGGAAAGGGAGGGCTGGAGGCAAATAAAGACGCTATTTGGATTTCTGCTTGCTCTTCGTGCTTTGCGCCTATTATTGCATCGTTAAATGAAGGCATTAATGTGAGGAGAACTTGGACGGCGCGTCTGCGCTCAAGAACGTAGACCCAGACTGGACCGCTAAATGAGTGTTAGTGATGGGAGATAAGATAGAAAGGGTTTGGGGGTGAATCATACGGTTACTAAATAGTCACAGAGGTACTCACTCGTCAAGGAACCGAGCATCATCGCCGAAAAGCTCGAAAAATGTGTCGGGATCCGTCTCGGTATCAAACTCCATTTGGCGTTCTTTGACTATCTATAAGGCAATGGTGAATCAATTATTGTACCTCAAATTGAGAAGTATGAGAATTCTTGGACGCGACTTTGGACGTATTTCACGTGTCATATTTGAAAGACAGAGACTGATGCGCGATACAAGGGCGAAGTATATAAATTCATGGAATTGGTGCACACACCTCAAAGTTTGCCTCCAGAAGACGGTGTTCGATGTCTAGACGTTGCTCCAATGCGTGTGTCTTGATTATGGCAACAGTTCGCGTCAACTTGGCTGAGGGCGATGCAACTGAATGCATCCCGTTCGATGAATGAAGAAATCCATTACGTTCGTGGGGAGGATCGTAGAGCTCGATTGGATTGGCAGGGGACGGGGATTGTGAGGACATGGTGGGTATATTCCCTTACAGCGATTTGGACAGACCAACTCGAAATAACCACAAGAAAGAGTGACGAGAGCAGTAGAAAAGCAGCGGTCCAGAAAGAAAGGAAAGATAAACAAGGACAGCCTTGAGCTCACCGCCAACTATAATGACAAAAGTTCTGTTGCGTTTGGATTTGGAGCCCTTCCGCACTGAGACGACACATTGTCGTACTGCTCCCGTGCGGACCTCGGACACTCATGACATTCACAGAGTCTCTCCCTGAGGCCTGAGGCCAAGTCAAGACAAAACAAATTGTGAGATTCGTTGACGGCTGTAACGAAAAGTGTTTTGAAAGAGCCATGGGTAATGAATGATGCACAATCGTGACACGTATGACACATATGAATTTAGATAACAAAAGGCTGTATCACGGTCCCGACTGCAGCACGTAAGGATATCCCTTCATCAAACATAGAAGCCCCGAATTCATAATGATTTCTGAGTAGCAATACCGCTCTTTCCTCCCAAGGAAGGAACAAAAGATGCCAAGTACATTGAAGATCGGCTCAGAGGTCCCCGAACAATCTCCTCCTGTAACAGTATAAGTATGCCTCATTTCGTCTACCAGAAAACACTCACAGCACATCAGGCGCCTCAGTCAGTACCGAGTACCCTCCGACCATCTCTCTTGGCCAGACATCCCGCAGGAACCATCCAATGTGACCGACCGCACACCCAATTAGATCTCCTGCCGCTGCCTTCCATGTTCCGCTTATTACCCAAGAGAAAATGACAAGGGCTAATGGCAAGTACGGCGCTGAGATTGTGAATAATCCGAAGAGTGATATTGGCGTGGATGGATGCCGACGGGACCACATATATATGGGTACGAAGGCGAGCGATGAGGAGAGAAATGGAAGGTTGAACAAGGGTGACATGGCCTGTACCACGAAGGTTAAGATGCAGGGGACAAGAAGGTGATAGAACTTACCAATAACATCACAGATGACAGCAGAAGCAGCCAAAAGTAGTCGGCTTTTCTGTTGGCAAACGAGGATTCTTCTAACATCCGACTATATCGCATGCTATAGAATCCATGAAAGTCAATACTTCAAGCGCTGAATCAACCGCCGAGCTTACAAAAAGAAAAGATGGAATACGAAGTCGAGAGATATCGATCCAAAGTAAAAGAATGTTGTGGCCATGCGCCATGGCTGCGCTCTCTATCAGCATGCACTACAAGACGTTGCTCGAGGCCAAGACATGACTCACTTGCACATTGGTAAAAGCGGATTTAAAACTAAAATACAATTGTAGAGGTGTTACGAGTTGACATTGCTTAGGAACACATTAGTTTTGTTAAAGTGGATTGAGCAATCGCCTTCATACCACTGCTAGACTCGTGGCAACGGATAGCGCTAGCCAAGCGCGCGTTATTGGTGGAATCTGGGTCAACCAAGCTTCAATTCCGACCGGCATTCCTCAAGTTGCCAAACTAGACCTCAAGAAATCGTCGAAACCTGCGAAACAAAGTTTTGTATGGTGAAGAGAGAGTGAGAAGAGAGCAGTAATGGAACATCCACGTGGCCCAAAATCAATACTAATTGCATTTCAAATTTGCACTGACTTGACTTGGCCAACTTAAACCATCATACGACTTCTAGTCCTCTGGATTTTCTGATTATTGTGTACAGGCGTACGTGTAGCCAAACTGTGTCTACATCACGTATATACGATACGTAGTACTGTGAAGTCATTATTTGACTGTCGTACATACCTATGTTTAAATTGCATAATGTTTTACAGCGTGGAGGTTCCACAAAACATGAAAATAACGTTTCATGAACGTAACAGCCAATGATCACCCAGAATATGATTTAACGCAACATATTAACGAAGCGGTGGGGAATGGTCCGAGAAGAAGGCTGCGACTGTGCTACGATGTGTAACACCCTCATTACTTCCTACAGTTGTACTACATATGGTTACATATCCCAGTCGCCTCAAGTACACCGCCAGGATGTCTAATCGAAAGCACTATGATTCAAAAAAACATGAATGGGGCGTAAGAAAGTTTAAGTCGACACTCACACGGATAGGTTCTAGTCATCACGCATCACTCCTTAAGAGACTTGAGCGTATTTGACTTGGACGACTTGGACCCCGAAGCACTTCCGGACGGTCCTCCTGGTCCTACGGTACCTAAGCGGAACCGCGAAGAACGAGAGCGGTGGTGAAGGATGCCATTGGCATGTGGTATTGGAGGGAAGACGAAACCTGCGTTGAGCTCTTCCTTCACGCAGGTTGCCTCCCCTCGTTCCATGGCAGCCGGCCGGGAGCGCACTTTGGCTCCGAGGAGGAAAGGTTTTAGTGGTGATTTCCGTGGTGGGACAGGGGGTGTAGCAGGTGCAGGGGGTGCAGGGGGTTTGGGAGACGCCTTAGGAGTGCGCGGTGGGAGCGGCCGCGGCAATGGCCGCACCGTAATAGGCCGGGGAGTCTGTTTGCCCTCCATTTCATCGTACTCACGCAGCATTATGAGGAGTAAGATGGTGAGGACACACGAAGCAGAAATTATCATCTGTGGGAAGAAACCAATATAGTCTGTCAAAAGTGTCAATCTTGTGTTCTCAGAAGCTGAGAAGTCGAAGAACACGTACCAATGAGAGCACCTACGTGAATGAATAAGCGATTATTCAACCCAGCTCATTGAGATAAACTCACCGTCATCCAAAGCTGGAGAATCTGGCATCGACTTCCTGAGCTGTGGGATAACGAGCAGAATAGCGAAGGCCGAAACCAGATGCTTGGTCATGGACTTGATGTCGACCAGTCTGCGTGCCAATATAACATGCCCAATGGTGACGTGAGACAGCATCCAGCTGATGCCAAAGAGCAACAAGGCAAAGAACCGCAACTGTCCAGGCCTCGTTATATATAAATCAAAGTCGCGAGTGGGCACTTGAGTCCCATTGATAATCTCGTAGCTTTCAACGTCACTGATTTCGACGAGAAAACTGGTTACTTGTTCGATCGTGGAGAGTTTCCGAATGGGAATGGTTATGTTTGAAGCATCGACGGCCCGCAGAGTGCTGGTGAGAAGATATGTGTCAAATGGGTACATGCGAGCCTTCTGGACATCAAGCGTATGATCGCTGTCGAATCGAACGAGGTTCTCGATTCTGGCGTTTATGATCATGAGCATTGGTCGATCTCGACGCATTCCCTAAACTTACCTGCGCCGCTGACCCGTTTTGCGAACGAATGGAATTGCGGATGGATCATATATAGCTATTGCTTCAGGAGAGCTATGGGAGCATGTAATAAGTCGCAAATTCATGAGTTCAGTGCGGCCACCTACTTATCGGCATAAACCCAGAGGGCCATCGAAGGCAGCCCACATTGACTCTCGTGAACACCAGAGCTTCCATCGAGTTCACTACTATCTCCACATGCAACGAGGGACCATGAGACGGTGACGGATGGCTCGTCGACATCGATGTCAACATTTTCACCCAACATGACAAGCTGTACCCAAGTTCAACAAAAAAAGCATGAAACACGTATGGAGCACCTACGCCTGGATCATTCGTTGCGATGTCGTTCAGCATGCTCTTGAAGAGGGGTTCGTCTTCCTCATCACCACCGATGAATGAACACGACAAAGCGAGGATAAAAAGCAAGGAAAATATGAGGGTAAAAATAAGGATAGTTACATTCTGCAAAGGAATGATCCCGCCATTGCTGGTATACAGCTGAACAGCATCACTACGGGATCGACCAATGGGACTTGTGCCCCCCATAAAGGCCTGTAAGGTGTATTAGTTGACCGTCCACTATAACACGATCTAGTGGCAGCGAGATTGATGGGAACCACTGGTAAGGGTGTCGGAAAAACCCCAGAAGTGGGTGGCACTTCAGGCCCTTCCAGCGCTCGAATTGACTTGAAAGTTCAGAGGAATTTCGAAGGGCCTTTCAAAGTTCTTGCGTGATCCCGTAAGCGAAGCAGTTCAAAACTTCGATGCCCATCATGATGATTCATGACCCTCTATTCGGCTTAGACTGCATTACGGTATTACATTCCAGAATGCAATCTGATTCGATAAGATTTCAGAGTAAGTAAGCGGCTCGAGATGATGCAACACAGTAGTACTTACTCATGTATACTACTCCATGCCTCCCCCGGCCCTATGCAGCTGTTTTGTGTCCATCCTTTCGAATCCGGCTTCGTATTGAGTGCTAGTCGAGCTTTGTATTATTTTTCAAGTTCATAGTAGTATCATAGCATGCGTGAGATTTCACAACTTGCCCAAGGCTCAACGTTTCAACGAGAACGTTCAAATCCTCTTGGCAGTACTTCGAAGCTTACTCCATCAACAATCTTTGATTTGACGGAGAAGGAACGTGTGCCCTCTTATGTTGCGCCAAGTCCTAAGTTGATCTTGAGCATATTTCTGAGATCATATCCAAGTCTATCAAATTGAACTCCAATATTGTATTTGCTAATTTGCATCCGCAGCAGTCGAACTTTAGTCTTTTGCATTCGGCAACATCATCTTCTGCCGTGTATTCCGCTACACCACTCGATCGAGCATATGTCATATCTCTCAAGCGATAACCGATGTCCGAACGACGGCAACCTGGGTGAAACTGTCTTTGGGCGGCTTGGGTTCTATAGGGATTATCATGGGTCCTTGCTTATCCCCGCTGCAATTTTTTTGCGACCAGATCTGTATCCCATGCCTTGTATGCAACATGCATTATACCAGCAACGATATCAAGTTCTGCGAAACGGGTTGATCGAGTGAGACAGGCTCATCCAGCTGTATGTTCACGGTCCGCTAATGAACATATCGAGCATGCCTGTGAGTAAGATAACCACCGCAATTGCAAAAACCTTGGGCGCATCACTTATCATCGTGCCTGCGGTGATTTTTACCTGAAATGGGCCCGTCAGAGAATTTCAAAAAGACTGGCATGGCAGCAACTTACGCCTCCTCATGAAGTAGTTTTTTCAAAACCGCAAGCTCTTCTAGAGGACCCGCTGGATCGCCTTCCGGTCCGAATACCTCCAATATGTTGCTGGCAAGATTGCGGTAGACTCGGGACCGCTTAAGTAAGGATGTCTTCGCGAGTGTATCGTGTGCATTGTCGTATTCAGTTGCGATCACAGCGTTCCACGCCGTTTTTGCCATCTCCAGCAGATGCATACCTTTTGACACAGCGTCAGTCGAGATAAGATTTGCACGATGCAGAATTCCCTACCGATCTGTGGATAGTTTTCGGGGTAAATTAAAAGATACACGGCGAGTACGGTTAGCCCAACATCAAGAGCGACATGATAAGAACCCTCGTGAGAAGATCTGCTGAAGGCGTCCGTGAGCCGCAATAGATACGATTCGCGCAGCACAGGGTGGAAAATTTCTGGAAGGTCTGGAAGAGCCGAGCCAGCCAGCAGCATGTGATCGTCAATATCGGAATAAGGAAAACAAAATGTTTGCAGAGCACTGTCCAATTCTGCAAGTGCGGACTCCGAGACGGGCAACGAAGGAATGGAGCCAAGCGTGTCGATGAAATTGCATGATGGGCAAGTACAGGAGAAGCCGTAGGTGAGCTTGAAAATTTGTTGACGAGATTCTATCAGAGCAGGGTCCACATATGAAATACAGATCTGCAAGACGGAATCATTCAGCTCCATGATGACCATCTGACATGAGCGAACGAAGTACCTCTTCCGTGGCCTTGATCTCTCGCAAAGCTACAATTTCCATCCGCACTGACTGACCTCGGCGTAGCACGTATCTTGCAGCGGCGTTTGGAAGACACGAATGGTTGAAAAGGCGACTCGCAAGAGGGAATATGCCATGAGCGATAGTAGTGAGATGACTGTGAATTGCGAAATTGTTGTTCCCAGAACGCGTAAACAGAACTTCAAGGGTTTGGTGCACATCGGCGCCCACAGACATGGGGCAAGCAATTGGGACGGAGTCATGCTGCGGTCCGGGCAGTAGAGACATGAAAGTGGATAGCTGCTTTGCTCTTACATCAGGAGGCGAATTAGACGAGATTTCAGCTATGAGATGGGTATGAAGCAAAGCATCTAGTTGCTCGTGCGCTTCCAGGCATTGAAAATCGGCTGATGCTGTAAAGGAAGCAAGTCTCTTGCAAAACTTTTTGTGCGATCCCCAGTGCAAAGTTTGGCCTGCTAACATTTTCAAGGCTGTTACCGCAAGTCATCGACAGAGGGTACGCACACTGAGGTCCGCAATACCAGTATGAAGCACAACCAGTACACCTGGCTAGCCTGATTTCAGATGTTCCTGAGCAGAGACAAAAATCACATCGGCGACCTTTGCCCGACGAGAGCAACAAAACCACCATGGAAGGCACTTCCAGAATAACCGAACCTGGGCTGATATCACTTGCAGCCACCGCTTTGTCGCGAGCGGTAGCGTGTGCCTCCAGACGAACATGGGCAGGAAGTTCATCCAATGACGAGGACATCAGGACCAACTATTGCAAGCAATAATGAAATCGACGCGTTCTAGAAATACCACGCAGGGCTTTCGGATAATAATCGCACGGTTGATCACCCCTGGCAGTAGCACTAGTCACAAACTCTGTAGAAGTCAATGAGCGAACCACAGATTACGGAATTTTGACGAGTCGTGGAAGACTGAGGGAGTCACTAACGGCTTACACCAAGCCACGTCTGAGATCTGACCGACCACACACGCTGAATATGCTAGTAAGAACGAGAGGAGGAATAGGAATTAATGCTGATGGTGACACAATCGAGGAAAGCCAAGATTTGGCCGTACTTACATTTAAATTTGTGGGTAATTTTTATTATTTCCTTTTCGGACAGATCATAGCGCGTGTTTTTGCTCAAAAGTTGCTCGTTCCTGTCACCACATAGGGAATGTGGGGTATTCCCTGAGTCTCACATACGGCTATCGAGACGTTGAAGCATATTGCAATTGTAGCCAGTGGTTCATAGCGCTTATGCGGTCAATGTGAGAATTCGCCACTATCTTACTGAGGCGACATTGGCGAGGCGGAGGACCCGGCAGCAGCTCGGAGGGAGGAAAGGTCGGCGAAGAGCGTAACAAGAGAGGATGGGCGGAAGGAGTGGGCAAGAAGAGGCAAGGAGTCAATCGAGCGGTGGAGACAAGTAGACTGGCAAATGGGTAGCCCTATACCTCAGGGAGGGATAAAGTCAAGGTTAACCATAAATGTGTATGAATCTAGGTCCCTCCTCGACTGACGTGAGAGTCTTGATCAACTCATTCGTCGTTTCTGTGCTAATATTGATAGGTTTGTGAGTCTAGATCGTGTATTATTGCCCCTGGGCCTTCGGGGCTTAGTTATGCCCGTGCCCCTTGTTCCTTCAGCAATCGCATGGTCATACTATGATTAGTGCTTCAAAAGAGTCAAATGGGAGGTCGACCAGTCCTCGAGTCCTCTCCCACCTACTTCTTACATCCCCACTTTGCTTACAGTAATTGATCACTCCTGTTGAGTGACGAAGCAACCGTCCGTGAAAGCTCGGTATGTAGTCCTGTTGGCTCACTCACTGTGGATGATCGCTCATGAAATCCATCGCTGCCTGCCCACCCCCGTAGTCGAGTCCAGCAAGCTATGCGGAAATTTACGAAAGGCATCACTAAGAAAATTTCTGTAAGTATATCGCTATTGTCCTGATTCTGAATATGGTTGACGTTGTGCAGAAACCCTTCAAGTCTTCCCATGACCGCGTTCCTACGGTACCCGAGAATGTCGACCCTCAAGGTGCTTCATCGAGTCAGAAAGTCGAGGTAAGTGCTCGAACTTGATATCCTAGTCCTTCAGTTTCTTATAGAGGCGCCCAGGACACGCTACATCTCCATCCTTCCAACAACAACAAGCATTCCGCCACGTCTGAGATTCCCAGTGACTCCGTAAACCAAGGGCTGCCTAGAGAGCCTACTTTGCAGGTACTGCCATTAAATACCTTGATTTTATTCTCTAATTTCGGTGATTCCACAGGCTCACGCTCTTCCTGATCCCAAATCAGTTGACGCTGAACTTCAGGGTGCCCGTGATGGTATGCAAAATATGGGATTACTCGGCAGACATGCGACTTCTATGGCATCCGCCGCCGTCAGCGCCCCAGCGGGTCTCGTTGCTGAAGATGATTTCGAGACAACGTATCTCCAACCCCTAAAGGTTATCGATGTTATCCTTGAGAAGGTCGCAGATGTATGGGCAATTCTTGTTGATTGGAAGCGAACTGATCAAGTTGTATAGGTACATCCGTACGCAAAGATGGCGCTGGGTGTGCTGTCTATTGCATCCAAAGTACGTTCGGTTTCTTCCGGGTCTAGTCTCCTACTCAGAAGTCGTAGATTATACTCGCTCAAGCACAGCGCGACGCTTCGATCAAGGGTCTTCTCAAGAAATTGGCTCAAGTTTACGGCTTCATGACTCAAGATGACAGCCTTGGCAAAATTGAATCGATGCGCGGTATCGTTGGAAAGATCGTTCAGCAGATTCTTGAGTGTGCCCGTTTCATCAAGGGCTACTCGGAGACACAGGGCTTTTGTGAGTCCCCAAACTATCGCACTCCGTACATAAATCTTATACTATTGTCATAGGGAAGAGACTTGGGAAAAACGTTCTCTCGGAAACCGATATGATTGTTAAACGGTATGGCGACTCTTTGGACGGACTTATGCAACAATTTCGGGATCAAGTTGATCGGGACGTGGCCGTCTTCGTTCAACGTACGGGTAAGGATTCTGACACGCTTATGACTTTACATTCATGTATACCGTTTCAGGTGATACTCTGGACCTCGAGGATATCGCTTATGCAAAGGGCGCAGGACTAAATACCACGAAACAGTGCCTACCAGGGACGCGCACAGAGATACTCTCCCAGATTACAGATTGGATCAATGGCGGTGAAGATGGTGCTAAACGTGTGCTATGGCTATCCGGCCCTGCAGGCACGGGCAAATCAGCCATCGCGCACACGACTGCCAAGTGGTTCAGTGCCATGGGAGTGCTCGGTTCATGTTTCTGCTTCGACAAAACCGAGAAACGCCACGAAAAAGTCTTTTCCACCATCGCTCGTGACCTAGCTGATCGTGATCCGGAGATGAGACGAGCATTGGCGGATGCGGTCAAAGATTCCACTTCACTCAAGAACTCGAAGGATATCTTCCAGCAGTGGGAGAAGCTTCTCATGGAACCATTGAAGTTCTCCAAGTCAAGTGTGGGACCTGTCTTGATTGTCATTGAAGGGCTGGACGAGAGCGGTGGATTGGAGACGCGGCGGGACCTTCTCCGCATCATTTCCGGTAAACTTCAGAACAAAGGACTTCCCAAAATCACCGAGCTCCCCCTCAACTTTCGGATACTCGTCACCTCTCGCCCGCTTCCTGATATTGAAAAGGAGTTTGAAAATGTTGATCATATTCTACAGTTGTCCATGGATGATATTCCAGCACAAGTGGTGGAGCGTGACATTTCCGCCTTTGTATCCGAGGAGTTGAAAGAGCTATCAGAATTTCAGGAAACGCATCTTGCAGTCCTCGCTAGTAAATCCGATGGACTCTTCGAGTGGGCGCGTCTCGCGTGTGGGTACATCAAGGAACCCTATTTCGGTTTATCCCCGATGGACTGCTTCGATGCTGTCGTGAGCCGCGACCCTGGGGAGCGGAAAGACTTGCTGTATGATATGTATCGGCTCATTTTAGAAGAAATTACGCCCAAGGATAAGTATACAAAAGCCCAGTACCAGAAAGTAATAGCAAGATTTCGTTCCGTGATGGGACAAATATTCGCCACAGCCGAACCCCTCCCTTTAGCTTCACTGCAAGCTATGCGGCAATATTTCCCAGATGACCACGACCATTACGAAGTAGATGGAGCGATCAAAGGCATGGGCGCCCTCCTCAGCGGCACCACCCACTCAGATACCCCCATCCGACCCCTTCATGCGACCTTCCAAGAATTCCTGATGGACGAATCATCTAGCGGAGACTTTTTCGTCGAGAGAACGAAGGCGCAAGAACGCGACCTTGCGCTTGCGTCACTACGAGTGATGAAACATGGCCTTCGCTTCAATATCTGTGATTTGACATCATCGTACCTCCCCAACTCCCAAGACACAGGGCTGCTTCAACGGGTCAAAACATCTATTTCCCCACATCTCTCCTATTCCTGTCGACACTGGGCTACACATGTCAAGACAACGGACTTTGACAATGAGCTCGCGAAGGAAATAACATCACTCTTCGACGACGAGCGACTGATGTTCTGGGTTGAAGCACTCGGACTTCTCAATGCGATCAGCGGTGCAGTTACTGTACTTCCACTTGTTGCCAAGTGGTTGAAGGTGAGCTCATATGTACCTACGAGGCAGTGTCAGACGAACAGCTCACAAATTACAGGGTCATTCTGAATACGAAGATTTGCGGCGCACCACGATGGATGTACAAAGATTCATCCAAATCTTTGGCGGCATCATTTTGCACAGCACACCGCATCTGTATCTATCGGCACTCCCATTTTCGCCCGTCAACTCCATCATGGCTAGCAAATTTACGTCAAGATTTCCGAATAACCTTCGTCTGGCATCCGGCCGTGATTTGAACTGGACAGCTGTTCAGACCATAATCAATGCGCACACCGATGTGGTTCGCTCAGTCGCACTCTCACCAGATGGGACTCGTATCGCGTCTGGCTCGGATGATAAGACTGTGCGGCTGTGGGATGCAGTGACGGGACGGCCATTGGGTGAGCCCTTAGAGGGGCACACTGCAGCGGTCTACGCGGTCTCGTTCTCACCGGATGGTACTCGCATCGCGTCTAGTTCAGAGGATAAGACTGTCCGGCTGTGGGATATAGCAACGGGACAGCCATTGGGTGAACCTTTGCAGGGGCACACTGCAGATGTTAACACAGTCACGTTCTCGCCGGATGGTACTCGCATCGCGTCTGGGTCGGTGGATAGAACTGTGCGGCTGTGGGATGTAGGAACGGGAAAGTCATTGTATGAGCCCTTGGAGGGGCACACCCGGACGGTTCAGTCAATTTCGTTCTCACCGGATGGTACTCGTATCGCGTCTGGTTCTATGGATGACACTGTACGATTGTGGGACGTAGCGACGGGACAGCCATTGGGTGAGCCCTTGAAGGGGCACACTGCAGCGGTCTACGCGGTCTCGTTCTCATCGGATGGTACCCGCATCGCGTCTGGTTCTTCGGATAACACTGTGCGATTGTGGAATGCAGCAACGGGACAGCCATCTGGTGAGCCCTTGCAGGGGCATGCTGATGCGGTTTACTCAGTCTCGTTCTCACCTGATGGTACCCGTATCGTGTCTGGTTCGCGTGATAAGACTGTCCAGCTCTGGGATACGGCTACAGGACAACAAGTGGGCGGGCCCTTGGATGGGCACACTGAAGCGGTTCTCTCAGTCTCTTTCTCACGGGATGGTTCTCGCATCGTGTCTGGTTCAGCGGATCACACTGTGCGGCTGTGGAGTGCAGAGATAGGACAACCATTGAAGCCCTTGCAGAGGCACACTGGAGAGGTTTGCTCAGTTTCGTTCTCACCTGATGGTACTCGCATTGCGTCAGGTTCTTGGGATAATACTGTGCTGCTGTGGGATGTAGTGACGGGACAGCCATTGGGTGAGCCTTTGCAGGGACACACTGCACCGGTTTACTCAGTCTCGTTCTCACCGGATGGTACTCGCATTGCGTCCGGTTCGGTGGATTATAGTGTGCGGCTGTGGGATGTAGCAACGGGAAAGCCATTGGGTGAACTCTTACAGGGGCAAGGGGTGGTGTCAGTCTCGTTCTCACCGGATGGTACTCGCATCGCGTCTGGTTGTTTGGATAACACTGTGCGGCTGTGGGATGTAGCGACGGGACAACAATTGGGTGAGCCCTTGCAGGGGCACACTGAAGCCGTTCGGTCAGTCTCGTTCTCACCGGATGGCACTCGCATCGCATCTGGGTCGGAGGATAAGACTGTGCGGCTGTGGGATGCGACGACGGGACAGCAGTTGGGAGGGCCCTTGGAGGGGCACACTGAAGGGGTGTTGTCAGTCTCGTTCTCACCAAATGGTACTCGCATCACATCTGGTTCGGACGACAAGACTGTGCGACTGTGGGATGTGGCGACGGGACAGCCATTGGGTGAACCCTTGCAGGAGCACACTGACGCCATTTGGTCAGTCTCTTTCTCACCGGATGGTACTCGCATCGCATCTAGTTCTTTGGATAAGACTGTGCGGCTGTGGGATGCAGAAACAAGACAGCCATTGGGTGAGCCCTTGCGGGGGCACACTGAAGGGGTCTTGTCTGTCTCCTTCTCACCAGATGGTGCTTGCCTCGTGTCTGGTTCGGAAGATAAGACTATCCGGCTGTGGAATCCAGTGAAAGTACAGTCATCCCCCGAGTCCAGAGAGCTAGATTCCTCCGCATTTTCGTTGCATCAAAGCACCACACCTCACATCCATGAAAGCTGTATCATGCCAACCAACACTCTTAATAATCACCTCATTCGCTTCTCGTCTAGCCTGGCACACGCCTTGCCTAACCCCACTGACTTGCTGGCACCCGCTCCTGATCATAATTCTCATTCAACCCCTTTCGTACTGCGGATTGATGGTTGGATGATGGGACCCAGTCATCGGCTCCTTTTCTGGGTACCTCCCACTGCCCGACATTCATTTTATAACCCTTGGACTTCATTGGTGATCCCAAGAGGAGGAGCCGAGCTTGATTTGAGCCGCATGGCGCATGGGGCACACTGGTCGCGTTGCAGAGATGCGTGAGTTCTTGATCTTTACTATCCGTCCTTGCAGTTGCTAACATCAATCCCTCTAGCTCCGCGTAATGATTATTTTATTGCTGCAATATCGAGTGTACCATTTGATTCTTTCATTCCTTATCAGTTTTGTACCTAGCACCGATCCTGAATTTATGATCCTCCGACCCATTGATGTGCTTAAAAGCAAACTGGGTGATATAAGTTGGTCTATTCAATCTCGTATCCACCTGGTTGCCGGGTGTTACAAATAGTTTTCGCTATATTTGGGCCACGGCCCAAAGTGGCAAGTTGGCAGTGACTAATTTATTCTAACTGACAGGGAAGCGTTTCTTGATGAGTATCATTACCTAGCTGCGACGGCGTGCATTCATTCGCACACGAATCGATGGTAGTGAGTCAAGATACATCATGATCAACGTTTGCAGAGGAATTCGAGCCATACTGCATGCACCGGCGCCGTGTGTAGAACACGTGGGGTTTCCGTAATAACTATTCGCAATTCGCTTCATCTTCAACTTGAACTTCAAGCTTGAAGCTTTGAAGGACGTGGAATCTGGATACTTTCCGACAGTATGTCAGCGTCAACGATAATCGTCGGGCACGTCGACAGGGTGGGACTCATCCAGCTCAATCGGCCCGAGGCCAAAAACGCATTGTCTAGAACATTGATCAAGGAACTGTTGTATACCTTGGAATCGTTCGAGAGCGACCCCGAGATATGCGCTGTTTTGCTGACAGGCAACGAGAAAGAGTTCTGTGGTCAGCTCCGAAATCCCTATCTTTCCACACGATTCAATCTAATTACCCTCACAGTCGGTGCGGATACCAAGGAGTCGGAGCAAAGTGAACCATCCCCCGCCAACGCACCCAAGCAAGACTATCTGAAGAATCTAAATGACGGTTTTCTTGCCTTCCCTAAGCCGATAATAGGAGTTATCGATGGCATCGCAGTGAGTCGGTCACTCGATGATTACCTCAATCGGACTGACACAGGCACCCAGCTGGGAGGTGGCTGTGAGCTGGCGATGATGTGTGACATTTTGTATGCATCAGAGACTGCAACATTTGGGCTGCCAGAAATCACTCTGGGAACCATCCCAGGAGCTGGAGGGACACAACGCTTAATCAGGGCTATTGGGAAATCAAATGTAGTTGCCGCAAGATCGGAGACTTACTGGATCACTAACTATTTTGTCAGGCAATGAACATGATATTGACGGGGGAGACGATTAGTGCAAAAGAAGCTGAAGCAGCAGGGCTTGTGACTAAGGTCCTCCCTGCAGATCAGGTATTGGATGCGGCCTTGGAGACAGGTACGTAGAGTGTTTGATTCCCTGAAGGGCGACTTGACTATTGCAACGATCGTTCAGCGACCAAGATAGCGAGCTTTTCTGCACCCGTCGTAGCAATGGCAAAGAAAGCGGCTAACAAAGGTCAGTGAAGTACTTCTCACGATGTACTATGCTTCATTGAACGTCATCATTGGCAGCTGAAGAACTGGGGCTGAAGAATCTATCGTCCACAAGTAACTCAGAGCTCACGTGTGCTTGCCATGGCAAGCGCAAACATAGTGCGCTGGGTGATGGAGATCCATCAAGGAAGCGCTCTCGCCCCCCAACCTTTGAGGAGCTCATGTCAATGTCTTCATTATCAGCACCCGGTGCCTCTCAATCTGAGCGCCTCCTTCCTGCTTCCCTTGGGTCCTCAATCCCTGCCCTTTCCGATATTGAAGGTTTGCTTGGAGATCCATCAAGGAAGCGCTCTCGCCCCTCCATTGAGGAGCTCATGAGTTCATTATCAGCACCCGGTGCCTCTCAAATTGACCGCCTCCTTCCTCCTTCCCTTGGGTCTTCAATCCCTGGCCTTTCCGATATTGAAAGTTTGCTTGGAGATCCATCAAGGAAGCGTTCTCGCCCCCCCTCCATCCCTGGCCTTTCCGATATTGAAAGTTTGCTTGGAGATCCATCAAGGAAGCGCTCTCGCCCCCCCTCCATCGCTGCAAAATCATCAGCACCCAGTGTCTCTCAAACTGAGCGCCCCCCTCCTACTTCCCTTGGGTGCGCAATTGCTGCCCTTTCCAACACCGAAGGTTTGGGGTTGGACGATGTCATGCTTCTCACCGATTTTTTGGTGTCAAACCCAAATGAAGCGGTAGCATTTGCTCACTTGGGTCAGCCATTGTGGAGGTCAACTTGGGCACAAAAGAAGCTTACAGCTATGCGTGGAAATACTCAATCTGTTGGACCTAGTATTAACGCCGAGCCCAACTCGGAAGAAGACAAAATGGTGGCTGAACCTTAAAACGTCGGTATTCATGCAGTAGTCGAATTTTCGTGTATTAGCTTACGGGTTTGTCAACTGACTCACTGCGTACATAGTGCACTTTTCTTTACTTCAATCCTGTACATGTACCTCTCAATACAATCGTTCATTGGATGCAATACAGGTGTGATATTACATAATGCTACATATTCAAGCATTCTCGCCTTGTTATAGCTGTTACTAGGCGTGCAGTGGGGTATTCCCTGAGTCTCACAAGCACCGTGGCCAGTGGTTCATAGCACTCATGTGCTCAATGTGAAAATTTTCACTGCAACCACTGGCAGATTCCAGAACGCTCTTTTCCACGGTTTCCGCTGGCAGTTGTCGACTCTGCATGAAGCAGTGCATTTCTTTATTCACTGGCACAGTATGCAACGACGTGCATTCATTCGCACACGAATCGATGGTAGTGAGTCAAGATACATGATTAACGTTTGAACTTTGCACAGGAATTCGAGCTAAAATATAATATGTACACCGGCGCCGTATGCAGAGCGCGTGATTTCCGTGCCAATAATAACTTTTAGCTTCTTCTTCAAGCTTGAAGGACGTGGAATCTGGATACTTTCCGACGGTATGGAGTCATTGTCCACGATAATCGTCGAGCACGCCGAAAGGGTGGGACTCATTAAGCTCAATCGACCCGAGGCCTATAACGCATTGTCTAGAACATTGATCAAGGAACTGTTGCAAGCCTTGAAGTTGTTCGAGAGCGACCCCAGCATAGGCGTTATCGTCCTGACAGGCGGCGACAAGAAAGGGTTCTGTGGTCAGCTCCGAAATCCTTATCTTTCTACACAAATCAATCTAATTACCCTCATAGCTGGTGCGGATATCAAGGAGCAAAGTGAACTATCCTTTGTCAATGCATACAACCAAGATTATCTGAAGGATCTAAATGACGGATTTTTTGCCATCCATAAGCCGATAATAGGAGTCGTCAATGGCATCGCAGTGAGTCGGTCACTGCTCGATGCTTACCTCGATGGGACTGACACAAGCACCCAGCTGGGAGGTGGCTGTGAGCTGGCGATGATGTGCGACATTTTGTATGCATCAGAGACTGCAAAATTCGGGCAGCCAGAAATCACTCTGGGAACCATCCCAGGAGCTGGAGGGACACAACGCTTAATCAGGGCTATTGGGAAATCGAAAGTAGTTGCTGCAAGATCAGAGAGTTACTGCATCACTGACTAGTACTATGTCAGGCGATGCACATGATATTGACGGGGGAGACGATTAGTGCAAAACAAGCCGAAGCAGCAGGGCTTGTGGCTAAGGTCCTCCCTGCAGAGCAGGTACTTGTTGTGGCCATGGAGACAGGTACGTAGAGTGTTTAATTCCCTGAAGGGCGACTTGACTATTGCAACAATCGTTCAGCGACTAAGATAGCGAGCTTTTCTGCACCTGTCTTGGCAATGGCAAAGGAAGCGGTCAACGAAGGTCAGTGAAGTACTTTTCACGATGTACTATACTTCATTGAACGTCAACACTGACAGCTGAAGAGCTGGGGCTGAAGAATGGGCTGCACTTTGAAAGCAGGCTTTACCACGCAACCTTTGGGCTGGAGGATCATGCAGAAGGGTTTCAAGCATTCCTCGCCAAACCCAAGCGCGCTGCCCAGTGGGCACATAAGTGATAATCAACCAGCCTGAATGTTGCACGAGTAAAAGTACCTCATGATGTTGTAGAGTGTCAGATTGTAGGATAACTTGATGATGATGGTATTGTACAATGTGTGTGACAAAGTAGCGAGTAACTCGATTGGAATGGGCCAAAACGTTGGATCGACAAGTTTATCGGAACCTTTGACGTTCAATCACAGACTTCTGTCTCGAATCTCGCGAAACACGCCTGTCGCATATGAATAAGCAAAGTGAAGACCGCAGAGATGCAACCCTACCAATAGTACTCCATCACTTCAGCTTGACCAAGCTTGCGAAGGAAATTCTCGTCGTGTGTAATGATGATCAACTGAAAGTTAGAATGATTTTTCCTCTCGTTAATGATACTTCAAAAAGGGTTAGCACTCCTCGGTGAAAAAGGCCGTTGGTGATCACTTACTCGACGAGGCTCTCGGCAAGTGCATCGATGTTCTCCACATCAAGGGCGTTTGTTGGTTCATCCAGCGCAAGAATGCCACAATTTTGTCCGAAAGAATCGGAAAGAGCGAGACGGATTATAATCGAGGCCAGCATCTTTTGTCCTGCGGAACATCGTCCACGCATATCCATCTCGACTTGGTCTTTGGTCATAACAACCTGTTGAAAGGATGTCAACAAAACAGTATGTACCGTGGCATGAAGCACTCACTCGGTAATTATAGGATCGCTTTGATGCGCCACCCTCAACGTCGGAGCGAATTTTGATACCGTCGATATCTAACAGCGATCAGCACTTAACCAAGACCATATTTAAGGGTACGCACCGGTTCCTTGATACGTCTTATTCCAGAGGTGACGCATGGTATCGTTGACTTCCTCCATCTTCAGACCGTGGTATTTCATAATGGCACTAGGAGAGACATAAAATGTAGGATCAAAACCAAGGATGTACAACTTACTTGTCCAGGGCCTTGGCATATTTCTCCAGATCGTTATTTGCCATGTCGGACATCTAAGCAGCCGTCAAATTACTCGAATTTGCAAGTTGGAGCCAAATTCAAACCTTGACTTTGACCAATTGGTCGGTATACCGCTTGTTGATCTCCTTGAAGTCACGCAGATCCTTCTCTGTCATCTTGAGTTGCTCTTGGTGGGAACTTATTTCGCCTCCTATATGGGCATACTACAAAACATGAGGCATGTGCACTGAAGAGGGAAAGCGAACAAGCTCTTACCTTGCTCTGCATTTCCGTTTCCCTCTGTTTTTCAACCTGGTAACGATCTTCGAAGTTCCGTTTCGCCTTTGCAGCCTCCTCCATATCGCATGAGTCAATTTCAGCTTGCGTAGCTGCTATATCGCGGGAAAGCTTTCTGATACGAATGTTCCCGTGCAAATTCGCCATCAAACTCCCGCTCTCGCTGATCTCCCGGTCAATCTTAGCTATGGCATCCCGGGTGTTCTCGATATTGGTGACAAGATCCTTGATGTCCTGTTCGAATTGCTCTATCTTGTCGGCGCATTCAATAAGGAGACGGGCCCGTTTGTCACGAATGTATCTGGCAGATGTCAATAGAGTCTTACAAGACACATGCAGTAGCATACCGCTCAACGATTTTATTGAGGTTGTCAAGTTTGTCGACGTTCGTGTTGAGTTCTTGTACGGAACGTTGAGCCTCGCGAATCTTTGCATCAAGATCGACTATAGCTTGCTGATGCTCTTGCTCAAGCATATCAATAGGTGCTTGTGCCTCCGAAATCTTTGAGTCGAGTTCCTGTATTCATATGGGCACAAGCAATCGTCAGTTTCTAATAGTCTAGGCATTCAAGAACAAACCTTGAGTTTCGACTGCAGGGCCGCGATCTCGTTGGTCATTGTGGCGATACGTTCTTCCATGATATCCTTGTCACGTATCTGATTAGAAAGGGTGTTCTCTTTCTTTTCCATCGCGTGGAGGTCATTCTCATTTGTCCGCAGTAACTGATTCTGGTGGTCACGCTCTGTCATGAGTGCTTGCCTTTCTCTCTCATTTGAACGGCTGTGGGTAGATTAGCTAGAGCATTGTTCGCCAGGGATTGTAGACAACGCACATCTCATTAGAAAGAACATCGAGTTCCCTCTGCACATCATCACCAGTCTTGGCGGTACCCGTGGCAGCAAGCTCCGTTTCCAACTTCTTGATTTCGCTCTTGAGTCTCTCGGTCTCATTCTGGTTACGTGACACAGTAGAGGCGGATTGCTTCAAGGAAGCAATTTCTCTAATGTCCTTCTTGAGATCAGTTAGCCTCTGAGCAACCTGCATACAGGTGAGATTTCAAGTTCCAAGAAGTTACAAAGTATCTTGCCTGCTCTGCCTTCTCGCTATTAGACGGAAGATCTTCATCTAAGGCCTTGATTTGCCTCTCCAGTGCTGGAAGCTCGACCGTCCTGATGCGCTCCTTGGTTGTAAACACAGGCATAAGAGCGCGGAGGTCCTTCACTTCACTTTCCCACTGTGCAACTTCGGCCTTCTGAATCTCCACAGCCTCAGGAGAATGGTTCTTGATTTGCTCCTTGAGCTGTATGCGCAATTGTTAGATTATCGCTCGAAAGGAACTCGGATGACACATACATATTTCTCAAAACCAGCCATCTCGTTGTTATGTATATCGCGGTTGCAGGCAGTACAGCGTTTCTTAGCCTGTCCTACTTTCAGAATCTGCTCATACACTTGACTCATGCCCGCTTTGCTCTCACTATAGTAGAAATCAGCAACCAGTTGAAAAGAATCCATGGAGACACATACTTCTTGCGAATCTCGAGCTCCGCCTCTGCGTAAGAGAGGGCGGTATCGCAAGAAATCCCTCCTTCAATCTCGTCCTTGAGTTTCTTCTCTAGTTCTACGACCTGATTAGTTCGAAACGTCCCTTTAATAGGCGCGAGTACTTACTTTTCAATTCGTCCCGCTTGCTCTTCATCTCAGATTTTGCGTGCGATAACGTTGTCTCTGCTTGCTGGAGCTCTTTGTTGGCAGCAGCAGCCTCTGCCTCTGCGTCGGCGAGCTCCTCATCTTTCTCTCTATTATCATTATTGTTAAGCAGGCCTAATGGTCGAATGCAGACTTACCTTGAGACACGGTCGATGTCACGCTCCATCGTTTCCACTCTTGCATCTCTGCCTATCAACTTCCGAAATTTGACGTTGCACAACTCAAGGCTACGAAGAAACCGTCAGAAGACAAAAGAAGTTGTGCAAATAACTCACATGTTCTTGGTATCTGATGTCTTACTCCGTATCTCTGCCCGCTTCAGATCCAAACGAGCCCTTGATTCTGCCTGGAGGCTGAGGCCGCGAAGTTCCATGTTCAAGGTATCGCGTTCATCTTCCATACTCCGTGCCTTTGCGGCCTTCGCGTTCAGGCGCTCATCGAAGTTTCCGGATTGCATATCTGCCTTAATCTTCTCAAGACGCAATTTCTTCTCCTCGATATCACCAGCAAGAGTGCGGAGCTCAGATGCGAAACCCTGCATCGTGTCGACCGATGATTCAGCTTTAGTAATGGCAGCCTGGCGCTCTTTCTATGATGGGAACCAATTTAAAACGACTTATGAAAATCAAATAGGACGTAAACATACGATCTGTTCGCGTGTATTTCTTCGCTGCATCCGAAGACTTTCCAGCTCGGTGTGAAGCAGTCGTAACTTGCGGCTGTGTTCATCATTCTTGCTGTTCCTTCCTGTCTATGTGATTGTTAGTGGACTGAAGGATGCCAAGGTTGTCAGGCTAGCGCACCTGCAGCTTATCAAATTCGGACCTCTGTCGACGCTGGAGATCCCCAAGCCGGGAGACAAATTCAACCACTTTCTCGCGTTCAAGAGGAGTGTGGTTGTAACCCTTGATGTTATTCTTGTCGCTGATTTCACGGATGAGTTCTTCGCGTTCGGAGATGCGACGGTCGTGTGCCTAAAGAGCGTGTTAAAAAAACGCAATATAACATCAAATCAAATGAGTACCTTGGCCTCTGCGGCAAGTTCTCCGTGTTCATTAATAAGCTCCACATGCGACCTTCGCGTTTTGGCAAGCTCATCCTCCATGTCTTGTCGTTCCACTTCGCGTCTATTGCGAGCCACTTTCTCCTTTTCAACGTTCTGGCCAAAGTTGCTTAAGCGCTCCTGAAGCTCCTCGTCACTGCCTATATGTACTCAGTGTCAGTCATCCATGCGCAAACCATAAAATAACGTTACCTCCGACTTCCTGTACGCTCTCTTTCGCCTCCAAAAGCTCCTGTCTATAATGTTCCTTCTTTTGTTGCAAATTTTCGACCTTGACATATAACTCGCGGAATTGGGTTGCGGACTCGTAGAAGCGCGCGTTATTCTTGACAAGTTCTTCGTACTGCTTCTTGGTCTCCTCATACTGCAACTGCTTCCCGGTAATGGTCGCGTTCAGGTCGCTGATCCGGCCACGGAGCTTATCGGCATGTGCCTTCTCTTTAGCAAGAGAATCTAAACGTTCTTTGTCCGCTTTAAGGTCTGCAACGCGATCTTTACGCAGCGACTTTATAGAGTCGAGCGCCTTGCTATAACTATTTATATCTTAGCTGAAAGGTCATTCTACTCAAGAATAGTAAAACTCACCGCGTGGCCTCGAAGATATCATCAAATTTCTTCTTAAGCGCAGAAGGCTCAGCAAGGGGCCAGTAGGAGTCCTCTTGATGACAGAAAATTACATTCTCCAGAACAGACTTTGATACCCCGAGAAGATGGGGGATTTCTGTGTCTATCTCAGCACACTTCGTAGAAATAGCTCCTCTCTGGTGCAAGCAGGGATGTTCAGATCATACCAAGACACAAGCGCCTCTAACACACCTTCCCGCCCTTTTCGATATTGCTGTCCGCAAGCGCAAGGATGTTTTCGAGGGTCTTCATAGTCAAGCCAGTCTTCTTGACTGTCACTGAGAGATTCCTAACGACAAGCATCCGTGTCCCATTTGCAGCATGAAACCGTAATTTGACCTGAGCTTTGACTTCCTTCTCATTCGCCATCTTTGGGTCATGGATGAACGCGCCACCTCGAGTGTTTGGGGGCTGGTCGCCCGTTGTCGCGTATTTCAGACACTCAATAACAGTCGTTTTTCCACTTCCATTGTGTCCGACAATGACAGTGACTGGCGAGAAAAACTCAATGACAGATATTTGTTTGTCGTCGAAGGAACGAATGCCCCGAATTGCAAGTTTGTCGAGACTCGCCATTTACAACGAGTTTGATGAGTCTGAGTACGCTGCTTTGAGTACGAGTTTTTGTGTTTGAATGGAGTTCAGAAGTTCAAAAAAGCCCAAGCCTTTGGTCGAAGATAGAGCTGCGGTGAGGATGGTTTCTGTATGTAGTTTCTGCTGTTGCAGCCTCAGGGGAATCTGAGAAAAGCGCGTGTCACGACCGCGTCGCCGCAAGTTGTCACATTCATTCCAACTATCACGTGACCGAACTAGTGCTCAGAGAGGTTAGCCTAAGGACATAGCGTTCTTTCCTTAATGACTATCGTGACAAATGGCACCACTGTAGAAACTATAACAGTGCGAGTGCAACAAAAAATCATGAGCGGATATGCCATCATATATATTCCTTTAAATGAGAACAAACGAAGCCAACATTCAATGCTCCCGGTCACCACCCGCGCTCACAACCAGCGCTCGTCTCCTAGCATCAGCCTGTCCATGCCCACGCCCACTTGCATACCCAAGACTCGCAGCACGTACCCCCGTCTCTCCACGTATCGAACTGTGCCCAAACGCTGCGCTCGACGATCTTGCACTGATCGCAGACGCAGCTGAAGAAGGACCTTCCTTGTCGCGTTTTCCAGGAAGTCCACTCATAGCCCAGCTCACTTCCGCTGAACGCTTGATGCTCCAAAGCCAGATGAGTCCAAAGATTGGGGTGCATATTAAGACGTTGAGGACTGGGAAAAGGTCGGGGTAGCGTGCGGGCGGAGTTACTACAAGCTCGAGCAGGTGGAGGAAGATTATCGCTGTATGTGCCACCTGAGATCAGAAGTCATCAGCTGTGACCAGACCATGCAAAGAAACGCTTCATACGGAAGATACAAGTTCCACAAAATACCCATAGCGAATTTTGAACGGATTGTGCCCAATCAACCGGTTCCAGAGAAAAAGCATCGCAAGGTACTGGAGTCCCAGTCCATCTTTTTTAAGCAAGGGCCACATGCTACAAATAACCAGCACCCCTATTAGCATGGCAAACACATGCGAAAACGCAGACTGCTTACCTGAAGACACCAATGTTGTTGCCCAAAGCGCCCCACAAAAATACTTCATCAGTGGGCGCGGCGCCCGACAGCAGGAGTGTGAGAGGTAGGAGGGGAACAAGAATGGTCTTCTCATGTACCTGAAACGAGAAAAGGAAGAACGACATGGAACAGGTTAGGAGTGCGTAGGGTAATAACGGTAGAATTGGTGTTGGTGATGACGGTGCCGCGGATGCCATCGCAGGAGACACATTCACCAAGTCGTTTTTAGGGTCCTTCTGCAACCGAGTCTTGTAACCACCGAAAATGAGCCCAACCACGGCAGGCAAGAACCCGAGAGCGGTAAGTCCAGTGGATGCTTTAATAAGAAAGCCTTTTCTGCCAGCAAATGTTCGCTTCCACTTCACCAACACGTTGGTAAAGCACCAAAAGTTAGCTACTTTGTCTTCAAAGAGACCGCGCCCAAAAGGGAAGATGCGAGTGATAGGTGCAGCAATAGTGGAGAGAGGAGAGAAGGGTGGAAGGAAGGGTGCGAACATGATGACGAAGGCTAATGTTGTCGTTAATGCTAAACGCAGAAACAGGCGAGTGCTGGGAATATTTAATACATTGCAAATATTCCTGCAACAGACTTACCCTTGGACGGGACCTAGATAAATGCATTTTCCGATCAAGTAAGAACCGATCGCAGGTGCGTAGTAAAGAGCCATCTGTTTGAAACCTAAACTCAGGACGAAGAAGATAGCTCCAAGAAGATCATGTCCGGCTGCGAAGGCGTTAATCGCAAGCAGTGTTAAACCTAAGAGAATATGCTAGTGAGAATCAGAAATACTATAATGAAGAGTGACTTGCCTAACATGACGGAGTTATATTGGAAATGACCAAAGTCGATCAATAGAAGCGCTGGATGGAATAGTAATGTGAGCAGCGCAGCGTGCTGCTCGCGATACGACAATAAAAATCTGGAGCTGTTATGACAATAGACGAACGTACTCGTTTCCTAGATGATCGCGTGCCCTGCCACGAGCAAACAAACGTGTACAATGCCGGAATATAAATTAGGAGATCAAGAACGAGTACTGTAGCTCGCATAAATAGCTTGCTTCCTCCGGTCTCTATGCCGCGAGATGCCTGTAGCGTGAACCATGAAGATTCGATTAAAGACCCACTAAGGAACAAGTAGATGAACATAGTTTGACGAATTCTGCTTGACAGACTTACACTCTTCCACATAACCATGAAACATACGCAGTCAGAGGAGGATAGTCAAGACCCCAGTACTGCAAGTCATAAGTGTACCATTCCTTGACGGGGAGATGTACGGTAAGCTCCATCCAATGTCGCTGGGCTTCATAATCGCCGAACATTGGTGGCGTATCGTGGCCTGTAGGGCGACTTGAGATTAAGGTATGCGCGCAGTGACTGTACGCACCAGAATATGCTCCGAGACCGATGCACCATTTCACCAAGGTAGATGTGGCGATAGCCGAAGGAATGACCCAGTTTTTCATATTATTCCGATGCATCCACCTCACAAACCGCCTTCCGGCCCCAACAGTTCCCTCATCCTCTAGTACTCTGTTGTCAGTCGTAGATGACGGGCCAACAGCGGTTCTTTCATGGTCCATAAGAGCGGTGAAGCTAAGTCGATTGGCCATCCTGTTATTTGGGAAGACAGAGCCGACTGAAGACGCAGAAACGGGAGAGACACCTCTGTTGAGCCATTCATCTCCTTGCGACGTGTCGACCCGAAGCCAATGAAGACTTTGTGATGTTTGCAGGAGATGTCGGCGGGGAATGGGGGCAATAATTTCCGAGTAGTCAGTTTCGGAGCTGGGTAACAGACATAAGCATTATTCACACTTATAAGGACGACATGTACCCGATGCTTTTCATGCTTGCATTAGAATCGCGATTTCGGAGGGTAGAAGGTCCTCGTATATGCTTGGACGGACCACTTTTGAAGTGAGAAAGTGAATTTAATGAAGTCGTACGATCCCGCGTGTGCCGTTGGCGACGTTCAATTGGCAGTTCAGTGGGCATGACATCAGACGCTTCGTCCATGCTGAGCAGGTGCTTGCTGAGCACGTTGCAGCCAACAGTGCTCTCGCCACGAATAAGCCAGTCACAATATTCTCGTGTACATGCTACGGGTAAGTAGCCGGCGGCTCAACGTTCTACCGGTTCGGCCAACGTGACCTCTCTGGTGAGAGGCTCTCTCATTGTCAACTTTCAACCTCAAGGGCAAGCTCTGCCCACGATTTGCGCCCATCCACAATAACACCATTCACGAAACTTGGAAGACTGCGCCAACATGGCACATCATTGCATCCATGATTGCGGTTCGCAGCAATCCGTATCTAAACACCAAACTGATCGATGCATCGATATTCACTCGAGAAGGGTATCGTGAGTCCGTGACGATGATCGTTCCAATAGTCGAAGGAGTACAGAAACTGCACTCTCACGGCTTTTAGGAAGCGCAGTAAGAATCCTCAATCCTGTCGTTCTTATAGATTGGCATGGCTACACGCTGTGATGTCAACATCGTAAATTTCTTTCCATCTAATATGGTCTACATGCAAGTGTAACTGACGTTAATAATCTAAGGAATGTTACAGCCAATACCCAGTAATGTGCACAAATGCCGTCGATGCTCAAAAGTATCCATCCAGTTCCCGGTATGCATGCATGTTGGGGAGATAATCCCACCTATTCGAACTTGGATACATCATACTACTTCGCATCCTCGGGTCTTCCCATTGTGCGTAATTATGCGTATAATATCTGTGATTGGAATCAGGTTGAGTGCAGATCACAGCCAGGAAAGCGCACGCTACCTTGGGTCCAGGGGATAATATGGTGCCATTGGTCCGTATATACCCATATGTCCGGGTTCGCCCCATCTCGGAATATAAGACGCCATTTCTCTGACGTCGTAAGGAGTCGGCCCCTCATTCCCAAATATATTGAAGTAAGGTTCCCCTCTTGAAACGTAGACCTTGGGCTTGGGCATCCGTGGCTTAAGATCCCGTCTATCCAGGACAGTCCAGTCTTCTACTCCCTCAGTGCAATCGACAAGCCATATCTCCGTTCCTTCAAAGCCTTTCATCGCATCAAATTCAGGCCCAGCGCCATCCACGGTACAATTCAACGTAAAGTTGGTCTCTCCACCTTTTTGTTCGTGGACTCTTCCTGTCTCTCGCAGTTGTTTGCTTAGCAGCATGCGTTCTCCTTTGAATGATTCATCTAGGTAGAACAAAGTCATGCGTGGAAATGAGGAGCTCATGGCTCGCATGTTGTTCGCCTTCAGGTGGTCCATGATGCGATCGCGTAGCTGCATGATCTCGGTGGATTTTTTCGGGATGATAGACAGTGAGTTGAGGAACTCGTCTCCGACCTCCATGGACTCAAAATGCACGGGAGTCGTTTTGGCGCCCATAGGCACAAGATGAAATATGTTGGGGCGATGTGGGCTTAAGAAAGTGGCGAGGGTAATATGAGGGTCGAAGCGGGGGTATGATCTGGAGCGATACGTTCTGAGGTGAGATGCTCTAGGGTGATAGGTCCTCGGATAAGAGACTAGCGAGTAAGAGGATATCGAGCGAGTTGATGCTGAACGAGATGATGTCGAACGAGTTGAAGTTGAGTGAGTGCTTGACTTTGCGCCCTTTGACTTATCGTCCTTAGATTTTCCGTCCTGTGATTTTCCGTCCTTGGATCCCCCGTCCTTTGATTTTCCATCCTTTGATTTCCCATCCTTCGATTTCCCGTCATCTGATTTACCTCCCTTTGATTTATCATCCTTCGGTTTGTCTTTTGGTTTCTCGTTCTTTGGTTTGTCGCTCTTTGGTTTCTCTTTCTTTGGTTTCTCGATCTTTGGTTTCTCGATCTTTGGTCTCTCGTTCCTTGGATTATCAGGTCTTGGTCGGAATCTCATTAGATGACGCAGTGCCTCAGCCTCCGGTCCCGAGGGAACAAGCCATAGAGCATATTCTAGGCGACACATCAGATCGACTGTCCTGTCCGATAGGCAAAAGACTACTCACTGAAATCCATGATGGGCTATAGTTGTCTAGAAGGACGACGGGAAGGATGTTGTTTAGGTTTGTCAATGACGCAACCACGCTTTAAATCCAAGAACACAGGTCAGTGAGTGAGTGGGTATTGCTATCAGTGACCAATGCAAACTCATTAATAGAGTCATAGCTTTATAGAAGGAACAATTTTTTATTGGTCTGCGTACGGGAGACCAGGGAGATAGTGATATTAGGTGAGGACCAGAGCCGCATAATCGTACGTCTCTAAACAATTTTCCTATCAGGACACCCAAAGAAGCCGCGGTCCAAGAATGTATTGGTCTTCCTCCGATCATTGCTTATCAACACACATAGGAGGACTGCCTGGATGCCAGTACATACTGCCACGAATTCGAAACGTCCAGGTTGGTAGGTGACAGCGTGACCAACTTCTTTTGAGGTCAAACTCGTCTTCGAAAATTTGCTCCGCCCGCTGTGTGACATGATGTACACAACATTTCTATACATGTGCCACCTGGCCAGTCCAGTGCGCAGAATGTTGACGCATATGTAGCGGGCTATGGTTCTTTTTCAAGATGAAACACCACGTTGGAGGGTCGTCGTTTCCCGATACGCTCCTTCTTTGTTCAAATTTATCCTCACGCCATCGCTCATGAACCACTCAGGTTGTCACAAACATGGCCGCGGTAATGCTCGTTGAATCATCTCAGGCACAAAATGCAGCGAGATCATATCTGCTTTATTCTTAGATCTCATGAATTTGAAAGTTCAAGTGCAACTGACCAACAAGAAGCCAACAGAGTGATAATCAAGTGAGAGGAAGATCTAAATATGGGTTACCGCGTGCCCCAGCAGGGGAGCTGTGACTTGCTAGTATTGGACACTGTGAAAAGTAGATCCAGTGAATTTCAGTAGGTCATTTCAGATGATAATGCTCTCAAAATCAGAGCATTAAGTGCTGAAACAGAGGTGCTG
>KN835428.1:0-33621 GCA_000827255.1 Suillus luteus UH-Slu-Lm8-n1
CAATCTGTTGCTTAGATCAGAAAAAAACCTATGGTAAGGATCTGAGCTAGTAGCTTTACAGCATAATTTATTTATTTATGTATCATTTCTATATTCTAACTCGCACCCGCCTGGTTGCCAGGTATTGTAAATGATTTTCTCACAATCTCGCTACGGGCCCAAGCGACAACTGGTGGTGTAAATCAGTAGCGTTGAACAACACCACCGACCGGCAGATTGGCGCGTTTCACTGCAAATAATAGAACGCCCGCATGTTTGAACCCATCTACTTTCATTGGTGCCTGTGTGCTTTGGTAAATATGTATGTTCATCACCCCGGTGCGCTATTACTATGTATCTCCCAAAATATGCATATTAATTACAATAACATGAGATAGATAATATGAAGCAACACTATGCGACGAAGTATTGAAGTATGATCGCTATGATATCGTCGAGTCCTGTCCCAAAATGCCGACATCTCATGGAAAATCAGCAGCACTAAGGTATTTGTCACATCCCGTTCCAAACAACACCCCAACTACTCCATCCTTACATTCGCAGCAGCCTGCAGCACAACCATCGCACTCGCGCACCCCGACACCACAAATGCAGTTGCCACGTCCCCAATCGTCTTACTTATCACCTCATGCCCCACCACTCTATGCTCCTCCACCAGATCCTTCAACTCAGCACGATGGTCCTCCACTGCCAGTCGCTTCGACCGTCCAGCGATAACCAGCACGCGCTGGCACATCGATGCGCGCTGGATCGCAGCGTGCAGCGGGACGGGAGACGCAAGGCTCGTGAAATTGATCCGTGAAAGCGCAGCACGCAACGGCCCTGGTATGTCCGAATCTGACAGATTGCGGCCCGCATATCGTGTCCAAACTATGCTGTCAGCTGTTTCGGACTGCATGCGCATTTGCGTGTTGGCCTGCCCGTAGACAGTGTCTGGGAATCCTATCATCTGCATAATCGGTGATGAAAATGGTATTCAGTTCATGTGGAGAGTGCACTCACCGTTGATGTCGTCACTCCGTGTTGATGAAGAAGTGCAAGTGAGTTGGTATCGGCTTTGATATCAGAATAGACCGACGGAGGTCGTTCGATCTGCGTGTTTCCAATCTCGCGTTTTTCCATCTTCACCACAGTTGCGTTAATCTTCGGGTTCGCACAGAGCTGCACCACAAATTCCAGCGCAAGGCGGTCATCAGGACCGCCGAAGAATGGGAAAAAGATGTGATGCGAGCCGCCTGTCCCCGCACCTGTGTTGAGTTGATTTCCAGGATCGACAAACAGGGCGACATCTGTCTCGCTTTGGGCGAATACCCCACGTACAAACTGCGAGTGAACAGCAGACGTGGATCTATCTCTTGATGTGCCGAAAATGGTCTCGAAAGGGTTGTGGTCGAACTTGTCTCGCCGAGGCGTCCCACCTTCGCTTGTTTCAGCAGTGCCAACGCAAGGCGGCAGCCACGGGAGCAGTATAAGCTGGGATGCATTTCGCTTGGCGTGATCCACGACGTTGTGAGCAAGGTCATCGTGCGGCACGATGGTGAGCGATGTCGATACGGGCAAATCGTTCAGCTCTCCAAACATGCGGAAGATGCCCAAAAGCGGATCGGTATGGGTAAGCGTATCTGCAGTGGACGATTTCATCACCGCCGACGTACGATCTGAGAGCTCGATGAGGCGGAGTGCGCTGATGCTCACTTCGGGCGTCTTGTGCTTTGATGGTGTCGGGTGAGATGCAGTAGACATGGACACAGCGGTGGTGAGCGAGGAGAAATCTGGAACAGGAGGACGGACGAGCTGCGTGAGGGCCATCATGCACGGCATATGTTCGATTCTGTCGAGAACGACAGTAAAGCGATGCCGCCAGGGCTGCTCCTCGTTCACAAGAGATTTCTTGTCTGCGTCGAAATCTCTACACTCGTCATCACGAGTTTGGGGCGGAGCTCCGCCTGAAGTGGCGATGACACGCCGTTCTGGAGGATACAATGCTGTGACGAGTGGGGTGGTCATGAACGTGAGCGTCAAAGCTTCTAGCACGAACATGGAGAAAACTCTCGGAGACAAGATGCCAGCGGAGAGACCGACATTAAGTACAATCAGCTCAACGAGACTGAGTAAACATGATTTAGCAGACAAAGACACCAAAGTATTTGGATACTTACCCCTTACAGCTCATGAGTGCTCCAATTGTACTGGATTCACGCCAGCTGAAACCAGACAACCTTGAGGCAATTGTACATCCACCAAACTTGCCCAAGAATGCAAGGCATGCGATCGCGATTGTAAAAGCCCAAGTAATACCTATAACGTGCAAAGTTAACAAAACAAAACAAAAACAAGGCGTTCTGGATGACCGACCGTTATTGAGGAGTCCAAGATTAGTGTTCAATCCTGAGAGGGTGAAATACTGCAATACATGGATAACCAGGCAGGGGAGACGCAAAATAATGAACATACCAAAGGCAGAAATATGATGGAGACCATATCTTCCAGCTTTTCCGTCAAAGCAATGGCGAGACCGCCCTCCCTCGGTACAATGATACCAGCTAGGAATGCACCTACACGCGATGTCAAACTGAGAATCTGATAACGAAAGAACAGAGCTCACCAAAAATAGCATTGACGCCCACGATATCCGTGAAGAACGCACAAGCCCAAAGCAAGATCATAACAACAGTCATGTAAAACATGGTAGGACCATTGTCTGTACTGCCAGTAGCTCTGGCAAGCCAGAGCATCACTCTCTTGACGACAAATAAGAGAAACATTGTGAATGCCACACATGTGAGCAACACCCATAGGGCGGTAAGACCGGAACCAGCGTTTACAAGCGCTACGCTCAGCGCCAGGAGAGTCCAACCCACGACATCATTGCCTACGCCAGCTGAGAGGACAACAATGCCAACAGTGGTATCCAAGAGCTTGAGCTCAGTGAGAATACGACACAGTACGGGGAAAGCGGTTATAGAATATGCAACACCGGTGAATAGCATGAAATGCGTGAACTGGACGGATGGGTCGATGAAGTGGTGGTATAAGGGAACAGACAGCGCAGACCCGAGGCCAAATGGCAACGCCATGCCCGCGAGCGATACAATAGCTGACATTCGAGCATTGCGCTTGATGATACTGGCGTCAATTTCGAGACCGACGATGAAGAGAAACAGGCAAAGGCCAATATTAGCAACGAGAGATAAGTACGGCAGTGACTGAGAAGGGAATATGTGTTGGGTAAAGCCGGGTATACGCCCAAGGGCCGTTGGGCCTAGATTTGTACGTCAGCTAAACATTTGGCGCAGAAGGTTAGAGGATTACAAACCCAGAAGGATGCCGCCGAGCACCTCGGCGATGACTTTTGGCTGCTTCATCCTGCCCAAGCCCAGAGAAAGCAGCTGGGCCATCATAATAATGACACCTGGGTTGGACCGAGGTTATGCCAAGCGGTGAGCACATATGCTACATATCACACACCAACTTGAATGATCCATAGCCTCAGCGGGTCTGAAACATTGAAAGCTGAAGGATCAGAACCAGTGAGCAAACCGCCCTGTGGTGTAGTAAACAGGCGAGTTCAGCATGGCATGTCAGTCACAGTGAGATCGAGAACAAACCTCGCCGGTGGCCTGTCTCTTCTTGAGGCCGTCGAAGAGCCTGATGATGGTGTCTGAAAACTCTGGCATGGGAGTCAGTCTTATCAGAGAGAGAGAGAAAGATGGGACTCTAATTAATGTTGTGTCATCTTTATGGATCCGGAATATTCAAGAGGCTAAATGGTGCACAGGATCATCCTCCATTGGCGACTCAGGCTGCAGTGGGCGCAACGGCAAGGCACATATACGCCGGGTGGCACCTTGCTCTAAAATATGTATATGCGGCATTCTCTCTTCGTCTTCTATGTTTTGACTCGGATGTGGTGGCACCAGATATTTTTAGATCTTCCCCAGTGCACATGGTCATTCCCAAACCCGAAATCAAGGCGGGACTGTCTTAATCCCGGGGATCCCGTGGTTATGCTATGTTTTCGTTAGGATGGACAGATTCTACACAATCCTTCTCTCCAATAATCTCTGGCTTTACGCGGTGTGGGACGTGTTCACAAGGTTGTATAGCCAATGAAGTATTTGCGTCAAGTTTGCCTAAGGCTAGGCCTTTAGACCTAAACCCACAGCGCATTTAGCGAGGACAGACAGCATGCGACTACGATCAATTTTGCTGTCAACACCTGTTGGAATATATTAATTATACTCCTGTTCATGGAAGACTGCAAATTATGATGCAAACATGTGCTTCGAACACAAAGTGGGAGTACTCGGGCTGTAAGAGCAACTTCATCATCTTATCACATGGCTCCACACAGCGGCAACTAACCCGACCTGCGTCCCGTCATCCAAAAGTTCAGGATCCTTCGCGAACTTCAGACTCGAGTGGGAGCTATCTGTCACAGAGCAGCTGGAACCGCTTCGCCAACTTGAAGCAAGATTTTGCCACCGCTGTCAGAACATGAACCGTCTGATAACGTGTTGGACTTCAGGCTGCCGTTTCGCGTGATGAGGTGGGCCATACTCCCGAATTCGAACTGTGACTGCAACAGAGACGGGTTCGAACATACCAAACTGGAACGGGGAGAGGGTGACGACGGAAGGTGGCAAGAAAATGGGCGAATAAAAAAG
This sequence comes from Suillus luteus UH-Slu-Lm8-n1, assembly GCA_000827255.1. NCBI lineage: Eukaryota > Fungi > Basidiomycota > Agaricomycetes > Boletales > Suillaceae > Suillus > Suillus luteus. Next base: position 4,668 of record KN835428.1, read on the forward strand.
CTGCTTCTCATCTCTGTCATTTCTTCCATGGCGGGTAGAGGATCGAGATGAAACTTGAGTTCGGGCAGCTGGGCCTGCGGCGACCAGAAGACGTCAGGTCCAGCTGTTTTGGCTTGTACCGGCTTGCACGGTTCGCGCACGGTGCCCTTTCTCACGAGGACGGAGTTATCCAGCGAAGACGAGACCACGTTGTAGGGATCGCGATTAGATGAAGCTAGGAATTAAATGGTGTAAATAAAGCAGTCCCCCCGAGTTTAATTACACTAGTCTCCAGCGAATCCTTACCTTGTTCCTGATCAGCAACGGCATGGCGATGAATTATTCGCCATGTCCAAAAAATGCACGAGAGTGCAAGGAAAAAGATAATACTAAGAACTGTATTACGCATATGATGAAGGTTCTATTTCATCGCAGAGAATGACTCACCGATGATTGTGACGATGTCCCCAACACAGAGGGTTGTACCGCTGGAGACAGGTTGACACCGCAAGCGATCATGGATGGCGCGAGAAACAGGGGCAGTTTGTGAAGTGATCATGGCAAGTGATGGAACCCAGATATGTACAAATTGCGATGCTAAGAGGACAGCGAACTTGACTGCGAAAGGAGTGGACGACACGCTCTGTGTAGAGGTGGTGTGCTGGTGATGATGTGAGTGGTAACTTAAGAGGAGTCTGACTTTGATTCAACCAAGAGCCACCGCGGTCAGCCTCTTTCAGGCTAGCATCGAGGGGTTCGTCTTGGTATGATGCATATGATCGAAATCAAGATTCAGACCAGATGACCATGGCTGACCTGGACAATGTCATGAGCCACTACCGTCGATAGCTATATTGTGATGCATTCCCAGGGAGTCTTGAGTGTGTTGCGAGTGACAGTGGCATCTGCACTCATATCTGACACCAGTCGAATGGACATTGGAAACAGCATTTGATGAGATTTGATGGCAAGTTTGAACACTTAGTGTGGCAGTGCTACTTGTTTAGAGACGTGACACGTGACAGTCTTACAGTTATTCACCAGTCATTGAAACGCGAAAATGATATTTGACGTGCTACACTGCCGCATCGCAACTCTGAGACTCTACTGTATTTTTCCCATATAGACAGACATCTCACAAGTAGAACAACATAATTTTTATGAGTAGATTCCCAGTAATTCGAGCACCATGGTAAATTTAGTGGAGGGACCTTGTTTTCGGTATTCCTCACTGAATGAAACACCATATTATTTCCTAGTCCGACATTATGTAAGCTATCTACATGGAGCCTTATCATTCGTCGTCACTATCTTCTGAGCTGTTCTCTTGAACTGTACCATGCACTATATCACTCAAATTTTAACAGGAGTATGCTCTCCATGTACCTACCATGCTATTAGATTTAATACATCTAATATTTCAACAAAATATGAGTGTTCTGAGTTGAGACTCGACGGTGAAATTTGAAACTACTGAATTTGGCGCTGTGTAAGCGCCCGTTTTTTCGGTCTCCAGCATTTTCTCAAATTAAGTTGGCTTCAAACTTGACAACAGACAAGGTCTATAGGATCTTCATGTATTCCAGATACCCGAGACATATATAGAGTGTGGTTGTTGAGTAAACGAGTGTGTGTTTCAATGACTAGTGGTGTTTCAATGACGTGTGAATAACTGTACTAATGTTTTGCTAACACCGTGACATGATTCAATTCGCACCTCCGCCTGAAGACTGAAGGTACTACCTCGATGAACATCGACCGTTTCCTGTCTTGGGGCGAAGAACGGAAAAACAAGCACTCGTCGATCAAAATAATAACTACAAGTTATGCACTCACTCTGCTTGTCCGAGTCGGTATGATCATCACTGCATATCTAGAAGGTCCTGTTTCCGTTTTGGCTCGCGACGATCATGAACGAGTATCATCCAAACACGCATGTGCAGTGCGGTAAACTACCCCATAACCCATGGTAAGGGTTACCAATTTGAGCCCTGACCGCGAGGCCAACATGGAGCTGAAAATCTAGGGGATTTGAGCTATATAACGCTGGCACCTTCCAGGTTCTTCCTCCACCGGCCCTTCGAGTCATTCGAAGATCGTCCTCATCTATATTTTGGTGCTAGCAATTATCGTACGGACGTTTCTTCTTTAATTGCTCGACTGCTGATACATTTGCGCAGACAATTATGGCATGGATCCTCCCAGCCGTAACTGCAGGGGTCTGGGTAGTATCGAAGCTGTTTGGTTCTCGCGACAGCGACCCCAATCCAACTTACGCTGCAATTGAAGCCCGCAGGTGGGCTGAATTAGAGCGGGACAGGGCCATTCGAGACCTTGACGGTATGAAGGCGCAGGTGGCGCAGCTCGTGCAATCGATGCAAGAGATGCAATGCAGGACACTCCAGTTCCAGCAAGAAGCCACGTCGGCTGCAGCAACTGCACAGCAGAGAACTCAGGAGCAAATGAGGGCAATGGTTGAAGCTGAGAGAGCTGCGAACGCGGCCCGTTTCGCCGCAGAAAGCGCTGCACGACTCGCAACGGAGGATTCCAAGAAGAAGGCCCGGGAAGCTGAGGCGGAGAGGCAACGTACTCAAGCTGCTCTCGAAGAAGCTCAGAGAGCGGCAGAGGCTTCTAAGCAAGACGCCAAGCGTCTTCAGAGGGCAGCCGAAGAAGAAAAGAAGAAGGCTGACGAAGCCATCGCAAAATCAGAGGCGGCAAGGAAGGCGGCTGAGAAAGATGTTCGCGAGGCTACGGCTGCCAAGGAAGACGCTGAAAGGCAGCTTAGGGAGGGTATTCAGCCTGTATTAACGCCAACTCCTCAAGAAATTCTCGCTGCCCAAGCAAAAATCCAGTATCAGGAGAATCTGTTCCACTTTGCTGTTGCTGGGAGGGCCGGCGGGGGGAAATCATCACTTATTAACGCATTCCGCGGTTTGAGTAACCGCGCAGCTGGGTCCGCTCGAACAGGGGTCACGGAGACCACCCTGACGGTGGGAAGATATCCTGACCCTGACGAGCGGTGTCAACACGTCTGGTACGACCTTCCTGGAGCGGGAACGCTCAAGATCCCAGATTGGCAGTATTTCAACGCGCAGGGTCTCTATGTCTTTGATTGCATTATCGTCCTGTTCGACAATCGGTTCACCCACACCGACATTGCTATCCTCCTCAATGGCAGACGATTCAAAATCCCTACTTATATTGTCCGCTCAAAAGCAGACCAACATATTCGAAACATCATGAAGGAAATGGGGTATGAAAGCGACGATGAAGATCGGTCGCAACGGTTAACCTTGTACATGGCTGCGAGAGAGCAGTTAGTCGATGAAACTCGCCGCAATGTGAAGGCAAATCTTGCAGAGGCAAATTTACCTGATCAAAAGGTTTACGTCGTCTCTAGTAGCTGTCTACGAGCTGTGGCCAAAGGCGAGCAACCTTCAAGGGCCATCGACGAAATTCAACTGCTAAATGATCTATACACGGAAGCACAAGCTAGGCGAGTCCGTCACGAGTCAGAAGGGCTTTCTACCTGAGGAACTACCCCCGCGTAAGCAACCGGCCAGACCCAAAAAAACGGTGATTCAGATTTGGTAGTTGGCAGAGGCACAATTGCCTATGATTCGGATTCTCGTGCTCATCACATATTTTCCGATGTTAGGTACAGATATGCAATCTCGCAGTTCTATCTTTTTTTCTAGTCGCCATTGCGCGAGCCGCATGCAGGTCGTGACAGTGATATATGCCCTCCTCGTTGATCCAGACTACTATCTCCTCTGTCAATGGTACGGTACTTTTTTGGATTTCTGTTAGTACGGTACTTCTGATGTTATCTACTACCTTTTTGTCTTCTCATCATTGGATGAAGTGTTGAACACATCAAGGCAAGAAAGCTACGTGACGTCCTAGGGTTCTGAAATGCAGTTTCGACTGCAGACAGTTCGTGCTTGCGGTGAGAGATATTTGGTGCTACTGGGTGCAAGACCCCTTGATTACTTCCATGACGCAGTTTGAATGGGTTGCTCACGTAGCGTTTCAGAAGCTTCATATTTCATGCACTTCGGGGCCAGCCAGGCGGACCATCCTTTTGCGGCAGCTCCTTCAAGGCTTTAGATTTCTCCTCTGGGCATGTTAGTTAGTAAGCCTTGGGAGGGTCTGTTGCGACCAAGACAATATCAATGCACCAACCTAGTGCATTACCGACAAGGGGAAGTTTCGTGTACTAGTAGCAGAAAACACCCATCCTCGATCTGACCTCCCTCCGGAGTCCTCGACAGAAAAACGGTCTGAGGGCTTGTCCTGTTTCACCATACATATACAGAATCTCACCACGAGACTCGGAGATGATTGTAATTCCACGTGGAATTGAGGAAGAGAAATGTAATGTGCTACCAAAATTGCATCTTACCACGACCTCTTGCACCATATAGAGCATATCGCCGTTGGGCCAGTGGTCTATTGTGTTTTCTTTCAACTGAATCTTTTTGATTTGCCACGACGGATCAAGGACCGCATCGTACGCTATCGTCGCGTTTATGTGGCACAAATAACATCATCACAAGTTGGAATGCAACGCATTCATTAATACTCATTATCATTAAGAAATCAAGCTCAAACTTAATCAAGTTTGTATACTAATATCATCTATATGAAATACCTCCAACTTACTTTTTCACCTCGCAGAATGCCTGCCTTTGGTCTTACCGGAAGCAAGGATGATCGATCCTGTGATAAGAAAACAAGGCTATGTGCAACAGTCATTAGCACTATTCCGTACCTCTGACCCCGGCAATCTTGCACATCACTGGTACTCTCTATGGGCACATCCACCGATCTTGTTGCAGACGCGCCGCAGTTTCCCCGTGGTTCGTTCCGGAAGATGGCGAAGGTGGCGAAGAAGATGACGAAGATGGCGAAGACGATGGCAAAGATGGCGAAGACCTGATTTGAAACAAGTTGATTGAACCACGGAATCTAAGTACTATTCACAGCTAAAGGGTTGAACTTCACCTTATTGACCCTTCATCGCTTTGCGAACAAAACACGAGTCAATATGGAAATGCAGAGTCGAACTACGGCAGCTGAAGTACAAGTTTGTACTGCGGTGAAATTCAAATGCGATTTGGCAAATGCATGTGGGTTGAACGGGTGACGACACTGTCTGGATTCTGGGTCTCGGCCATACGCATGTAAAAATTACTGTGCAATATTAAAGAACTATTCGAAGGTGAATGTAAGACTGAACACATACAAGTGAGCCTCTGTTGGAGTTTTCCTTTTGTTCCGCCGCTCGGTGGGGGGTTTTTAGAGGAGAGTAATCGATCACATACTCGTCAAAACTGCATACACGGGTATTGCAGCATCTATCAGCGACTGCGTATACCGACAGCACATATCAGTAATGCATGTTGGTACAGTGTCATTGCGAATTGCTAGACCTACGGTACCGCACGAGAGCGAATACCATCAGCCAGGATCGGCCTCAAAAGAACATGATACTGTCCTGTTGCCGCTGGATATGAGAACCAGATCCACTCGTAAATGACATCTTCGCCGATGAGGGAGATGGTTCAGAGAATCATCTTGAAACAATCAAACCTCATGTGGCGCTGAAGAAATGGGATAGATGGACGAAGGGACGACGAGGTAAATCATGAAACGTCCTTAATTTATTAGGGCCGCCGAGCTTCGGACTGAACATAGGACCAGTAATTTTCAGCCAGTGGACTAGTGACTCTTTGTCGCAGTAGCTTCAGAAGATAATCAGAAGATAAAATTTACCCTATCCTTGACCCCGGCGGAGGCTGAGTGAATTATCTGCAGCTACCAAGGGACTGAAGACCACTGGTCCTGCAATTTTCAGCGAGTGAACCCAACGACTCCTTATCAGAATTGGAACACCGCCTGAGAGGATGTTTACCGTACCATGTCACTGTGAAGCTGGAGAAGCATCGTAAATATACTTCTCGAAGCTTCAGGATCTTTTCGTTGCTCTTTGTCAAAATGATCGTGATAACCGCAAGGCTGTCGGAGACGAGCTACAGGTGGGAATATAGAAGCTGTAATGTAAGAATTTTGGGCACAACAATTTAGCGTGCACCATAGGCTCAGCGGACCATAGCCACGGATTGTGGAAAAAAATAACGACCATAGTCTTGGCTGATATCGACCTTACCTACACAGGCGGTACCAAAGATCCATTCTTCCTGAAACCCGCCGCGGTGCTTTACATAGTTTCCTCAACTTCTCTTGTGCCTGGTGATAGTAGGATCATGACCGAATGCTGGCCCATCGGAGCCGTGTATGAGCTTGTAAATTATGACAGGACGCCAGATATGTTCACTGGTATTTGTCTTCCGCCCGGCTGCACAACGTCAGCATCAAAACAAAGCTAGGATCGATGACCAGCGTTTCAGGCTTGGGTGTAATCCCACTGATCGAGTGCTACCCACGGAATTGGGTTGCTATCCCTGTCACTCAGACTCGTAACATATTCTTCAGTTCGGTAGGAAGTACAAGCATTCAAATATTCACCGTTCAGCGCGGCGTAGGCACCAGCACACACTGTCGTCTCCACCGTCAACGTTTCAACTATCAGCCATACCGTGACTAGGAATCTCGAACATTTTCACACACCTTCAAGTATCGGAGACCTGACTCTTTTCACGTATACAGCTGCGCAACAGATTCTTTCTGCTAAGAACTGCTTGCAAGGTGGGCAGGCCGCAGCTGGCAAAATTTGAGGTTATACGGCGGAGTTTAAATTCTACTCTCAACTCGCCGGCAGCTCCAGTCTCGACCTCAAGCAGACACCGAGGGGTAAGTACTAGGATTGTCTACCTGTTCATTGGACCATGCGGCTGTGGACGTTAGGACAGTATTTCACCATCCTCACCTTACCGCCGTGTACCAATCTGCATTCCCGAGTCGCAGGACAGATTAATTTCATGCTCGTCACATATTTCGAGCCCACAACTTAATCCCACACTGACTCATCAGTAATCTTTGCACATCTTCCCCACTCAATGCGCGCGCTCGAGATTAATGTGTTCAGAGAAGGCTGTTAACTTAGTATACGCTACTACAGAAACCCCAGCTTACTCTACAATCTAACTGTCAGCGCACCATTCCCCGACTCGTCCGAAAAACACCTGCCCCATTGCCAATCAACAATCATCCAGACTTCCAGCGAATTCCTATGCAGCGCCTCTCTAATTTCTCTGTGCTCAAAACTTCTGTGATTTTTCTACCAAGCGGCCATATGAGGCTTAGATGCTGAGATTGAGTTATAGGAGCTGTTGGCTTAGGCCCGTATTTGGCGACGCAGAATTTCCGACAGGCGGGTGAGATTTTGGATGAATGGAGCCAAAGTAAAACTCATTTGACAAGTTTGCGTTTAGGCAGGCCTTAGCAATATTTTCCCTCGAGCTCGGGACTCAAGCCTGGGACCATTGATGTGTAGACATGGAGATGTTCACCGACTTTTGTGGACCTTTGGCGACCGGCAGAACACTGTATTCTTAATGCATATACGGTATCCAGCGTTTCGCAAGCGCTAACTATCGACATACACGTACGTTATGTGAATCATGTTTTCCGCGGAATACTACCTTGGCTGGTAAGTGATCTCCGCTCCTCAGGCATCAAAACCTCCCTCATCGTTCCCAGAGCCAGATCACAGTCTGTGCAAGTAGGGGTTAGTGGAAATAGTTCAAATGTTCCGATGGATTGGATTTTGCATAAAGGGTTACTCAATTACGAAATTCATTATGCGCGACTTCCGAGTCAGCTTCGGGAAACCGGATTGCGCAAGATTAATCTCCGTTTGCGCAAGAGTGCTTGCCTCCTTGGAGCAACACAGGGGACTGTGAATCCCGCTGTCTCCTTGTGGAAGTTTCGTCCTTCTGCTTGCTATCACTGCTGAATTATCATGCATCCGTCTGCATCATGATATTGCGTTGCCATCTGCCGCTGGGCCATTGTGGGTTTTTCCCTTCTCATTGATTTGGTTATGACACTGTTGCGTCTTCTTCCAGTGCTCTCGCTGAGCTGTAAAGTTTTAATAGATGTGTCAGAGTGCGACAATTCACTTATACTTAAATGTACACAGTAATCGCGGTGTGTTCACCTACTACGCCCCGGCACAACGGTGTCACTTGACTTAATCCACAGATGACGGTGAAAGTCAATCTTCAAACGACTTGTATGGACCAGGGTACCCAAGGCTCGGACGAGGGGTCAAAGGTGCTGGACATCGAACTCTCACTCTCCAAAGACTGCGCCCCTCCTTCGCATTTGGATGAATTTCCAGAAGGTGGTCTTGTAGCTTGGTCCACTGCCTTTGGATCGTAAGACTCAATTTTTGATGGCAAGTTTACTCTTACTTGATTTGCTTAGGTTTCTTATACTATTCTGCGGCTGGGGGTAAGTGTTATACTGTATTAATGGTGAAGAACGGCGCTCTGAAAGTCAAAAGTTACACCACCTCATTTGGTGTATACGAAGGTATTGCTGCTCACGAAAGTGAGGATGAAATTTTACTTAAACGACTTGCCTTCCAGATTTCTACACTCAGCATTACCTCACAAATGAGTCGTCATATGCTATTTCGTAAGTTGTACTACTAGTTTCTCTATTGCGCGCATCCTGAATGTTTCTTGCAGGTCCATTGGGAGCTTCAATGCATTTTTGGGTACTGCTGTGAGCCTTATAGCAGGCTTACTGTACGACAGAGGTTATTTGTGGGTATAAATCCAAGTGTGTCGGAGACGATACTCAACAGGCCTTAACTAGTTATCACCTTGTCATCACCGGATCGCTTTTGCAGAGCGTCTCTCTCTTCATGCTATCATTTGCGAAGCCTGATCAGTACTACCAGGTAACGTGCACCAGCTTTCTGACGGTTTCGGTTTCTGAACACCGTGCAGGTATTCCTTACTCAGGGCTTGGGCTCGGGTATTGCGTTGGGGCTCCTGTACATCCCGAGCCTGGCTGTTGTCTCGCATTATTTCAAACGAAAACGCACACTGGTGATGACGTTCGTTATTTTGGGTTCATCGCTGGGTGCTATCATCCATCCGATTATGCTCAATAATATCCTGAATGGGCGCCTCGGCTTTGCCAATGGCGTTCGTGCAAGCGCAGGGATGGTTAGCGCGCTCCTTTTGATTGCATGCTTGTGTATGCGAACTCGCCTTGATCCACCAACGATACCAGTGAATTACATAACAGCAGCCAAAAAATGTCTTCGCGATGTTCCGTTTCTTTTCGCGCTGGCAGGGTGAGATAGTCACTCTCGAATTTTCCAAATGACTAATCTGTGTGCAGGGCCTTTCTTATGCAGATTGGTTTCTACTATCCTTTATTCTTTCTTCAACTTGACTCTATCCAACACGGTGTCAGCGTCAAATTTTCCTTCTACTCTGTAGGATCTAGCATTACACAAGTGGTTCTTCCGCTAATACATTCACTAGCTCGTGATTTTAAATGTATCTAGTTGTACGGGACGAGCCGCATCAGGGTATATCGCAGGGTTTATAGGAGTCCCAAACATGACGATCATTGCGGCAATTTCGTCCGGACTGATAATTTTGGGCACCATTGGACTGGGTAGCCTGTCCAGCGTGGTTATTCTTGGTGTGCTTTATGGCGCTTCTTCGGGGGTGTGTAAGTAATTTTCCATTTCATCACATAGTTGAAGGCATGTTGATCGATTATACAGATAACGCAATGTTGGCTCCACTCATGGCTACCTTAGCGCCCAGCCCCTCTGAGCTTGGGTGAGTGATAACTTAAACTTTGTCTGCACGAACCATCTAATCTGGCCACAGTGGATGGATGGGAATCTTTTTCTTCGTTGGTGGTGAGTAGGATGAGATTCACAAGTAGATTGTTTTGAATTCAATTCGCACGCATTCACTACAGGTCTTGGAAGTTTGATTGGTAAATGCATTCCTGATATTTCTTGTTTTAACTTCTAACTGTTTATTTAGGAACTCCCATCGCCGGTGCTCTGCTTACATCGGATTATATTTGGTGGAAACCCGCTCTGTTCGCTGGGGTGAGTTGATTATGGTTACTGTTTTCTCCTTCCATTGACTCCAATTAATTGAATCACAGGTCACTTCACTGGCTGGTGCCGTGATGTATATCTTTATGGGCATAAAGATCAGAAGAAATAAGTTCTAAGTGAGCAGCTTATCGTTGAGCACGAGGCAATATAAACTCACTAGAATCATCAAAGCACGAACACAGGGTCTGTTTTTGCTGGTCTTGATAGAAGGGTCTTGATAGAAGTTGGGGCGCGGGTACAGGCACGAAGCGAACAAACTAAGAGCGGGTACAAGTGATTGCCGCATCGTAGCTTGACGTGTCATTAGAACTATATTCTACTTAGATTTTACCAGAATTTTCCTTCGATCGGCTACAAGGGAAAAAACTGTAAACAGGACATCTCCTGACATCTCCCAGCGAGATGAAGTGAGAATTCTTGCCTGGGACACTCGGGTTTTTCCGTGCAGCCAACGGAGAATTACGAAATGTCGTTGTTTGTAGTGCATTCATCACCTCCGAGTCTGCAACAGCTCCGACACTCGAATTTTGCGGCTGAAAAATCATCCCCTGCATGGCACAATATATCGCACGTTCCTACAACGTGCCCAGAATTTTACGCCACGAAAATAGTGCAGAAAATACGTCTTTATGCTCGAACGTGCTTCTCGCGGGTTCGTCACTTTAAAGGTTGCATACTTCCACAATAGCATGCATACGTGGTTGACGCTATAGCGACCGAGCCGGCGTCTTGGGGAGATTTGATTCTTGTTCGAATTTAACAGACTAGCTGCGGACAAGCAAACTCGACAATATTTCATAGCCGCTCAGGGGCCAAAACGAGGCCATAATTAAATGATTTGAACTCAAAGAGCCAATCATTGGGCTGACCAAAACCTTGAGCAGTTTGAGCGACGTTGTGTATCCCTTTGGGGGCCCGGTATCCTCCGCAACGGATTTTGGTCAGTTGTGTACTACAGGTCATCCCACTCTGGCCACTGTACAGCCGCTCACTGGCAACAACTTGCTTGTCCACAGCACATCCAGGGTGAGCCTTTGCCAATATATTTCGCTAAGCGATCCGATAGTGTCCGCTCTATACAATTTGCTAATTTGCAAGCGCTCTGACACCACGGAAGTTCTCAACACCCAGCCCTCCCCCCAAATAAATTAGATTGATTTATGTTTATCGCGTCCTTCAGCACGGAGCAACCGTGCACAGGGCGTTGGGACCATTATTTGATTTTTCTCTGACCAACAGGAGGTCAGTTCAAGAATAGTGTATTTTTGTTGGATTCGGATGATGCAAGACAGTAACTGGCAATTGCAGCCTTTCCACTCCAGGTGGTCTTCGTCCCGTCAGAATATCGTAGAATAATGGAGACATCATCAAATTCACCCTGTAGCACCCAATCCTTTGATTCATTGACCATCGCTCTCAATGCCACCAAATTCGCCACCTCACCATGGGAAAAGACAGCACGTTCACAAAATTCGAGGCTATCGGAAAACTGTTCAAGCACCCTCGGGATGATGATGTCTTCTGCATGGTCTCGTCCGAGGACAGCCAGCTCATCGTGATTGGTTGTGGCCACATGTTTGTTCTTACACGGACAATATGAATCCGTACATAAGGCTGATGTTTCATGATGTTTTTTTTCTCCAGTGGCCGTATATCGATCGTTGAAGCGAGTGAAAAACATTGTTTCTTGAGCCCAGCAATGATTGATTTCCATCTCTTGTCGAGGACTTATGTGCTACTGCACAATACTGCCAACTGTGCTTTGTGTCCTAACCGCCGTGGCTCGATGCATGTTTTGGAACGGAGCGACCAACAGAATTTGCAACCGTCAACAGGTGTACGTGACCTTATCATCCGCTGTGATTATGTGGAGTGACCCAACCTTTGTTGCAGCACTCACAGGCGCAGTTCAATTTATTTGCGAGCCTATCTAATCACAGGTCCCGTGGAAAACTGTTTGATATTGGCATACATCGCGAGAGATGGATTTGAAGCGGCTCACCATCCCGCAAATCCATCTGGATAATCATTAGACTATCATTCCTCGTGTCTTCAAGCTCTGACTAGTACAAGAACCATAAAAAATATAAATGACCCGCAGCACGAGGAATAACCATCCCCACAAAAAATCATCACGAAAACTTTCATTGCAACGCATCCGCAACCATCGCGAGTAGCCCCTTTGTGCTCTTCCCAACATTCTTGTCATCCTTCGCTATGGCCTGCCACACAGGCCCGTGATGCGGTTCAGCGGCAGCGCCCTGTCTGATAACCTCCTCCACATATTCCTGAAAAACTGAGTCAGTAAGGATCTCTAGTGCATAACAATTGACGCACGGGTGTGCCATGCTGGCGCTCGAACTTGAGCCACCATCCCCAATGGTCTCCAATATCCTTATCCTGCTCTGTAGCTACACTCCTCGAAAACCACTGCCTCGCCTTCTCAATCTTCCTTTCCGTCCAGAACAAACGCGCAACCGTACATGTGATCAGTGGATTATCCTTGCTTTTCTTCAGTGCATCAACCGAGCGGCTTTTTCTGGTCGGCCGTGGTTCAGCCCATATAGACATCGACCACAGGAGACCGGACGTCGGACATTCCTGTAGGCCACGAGCGAGCATTGCTTTTGCCTGCGCAGCTCCACCGGATCGCTCTTCCACACCAACAGACTCTGCCCACAAGATCTCGTTCGCAGGATTGACGAGCCGTCCCTTCTCTAGCAATGCACGAGCTTTGATGCTCTTTCCATCAAGCTCTTCCAGCTTGCTCGCAAGCACCCACAATGTAATCTCCTTCGGGCAAGCCTTGAGGCCTGCGGCGTATGAGGCTCGCGCACTGGAGTATTGCTTTTCCATCTGACGGATCTGCCCTTGAATCATGTACAGTTTAGCAAACTTGGGGAATTTAGATAGGGCGGTGGAGACGGTTTCAAGCGCTGCGGCGTACTGTCCTTGCTGGCGCTCGAACACAGCAGATTTCATCCAGATCTGAAAAGTCACAGTCAGATCGGTCGTGGATCAAGCATTGAGATGTGACTTACCCGTTCAGTATCTGCAACTGTCCGTGCACGCACAAGCAGTTCCCTTGCGACACCCAGCTCACCATTTTCGGCCTCGAGCTTGACCGCGGCAAGCCAGATTTGCTCGCTTTCGGGATTGGCGATAAAAGCTTTTTCGAGGACCTCACGTGCTGCTGGCACGTCTCCAGCCAGCCACTTCTCTTTGGCTGACATGAGCCAGAGAACTTCTGCTTGTGGGCAATAATGCACTGCCTGAGAGAGCACACCATCCAGCGATTCCCTAGAAAAAGTTGAGTACGAGAAATACATTCCGCAAAAAAATATCATACTTCGTGCCGTGCGCCTTCTCCAAATCTGCAGCCTTTCTCCAGAGGTTCCGCTGATCAGGAAAGACTTTGAGTGCATACGCAAGCACGGCCCTCGCAGTCCCGACCATGCCCCTCGCCTCCGCGCTCTCCGCATCCCCAACCCATGTATCCAGCCTGTCCTCCTCCTCGACCTCCATACTCACTGTAGCTTTAATGATCGCCTCACACGTCCGCGGGCTGCCGTCGCTCTCGCACCGCTCCGCCTCCTTCAACCACTGCTCGCGCGTGAGTAGCACCTGATGCTGTCGGAGCGCCCGAACACCAAACTCGATGGTCCTGTCCACCAGCTCGAGTTCCTTGTCTCTGGATTCCGTAGACTTGTCGGGGTCGCCCATGGCCCCTTGCTCGAGCAGGCGTCCAGCAGCAATCCAGATTTCGTGCGATGTAGGAACAGACTTGCGGGCCTTGTTGAGGACGGCTTTGGCGCGCTCAGGAGTTTCAAGCCGTGCGAGGGCGAGCCAGAGCTCGACAGAAAGTGGGATCACCTCTACGGCGCGGGAGAGAAGTATGCGGGCGTCTGTAGCTGATTCTTCAAGATTGACGGTTTCCTTCCATAGCCGAACGGAGTTGGGAATATTCTCGAGTGCTGTGTGTAATATGAGTGAATCGCGCTGGATTCGATGAGAATCTACATACCTTTACGCAGGACACGTTTCTTCGATTTGACATCTTGTTCGAGGTCGGCTGCTGCAAGCCAGATCTTGACGCTCTGGCCGACATGTTGAACAGCGTTGGCAAGAATGACTTTTGCATCGTCATTATTCTAGAAGGGATATCAGCGACAATGCAGAGAGAGTACCATAGTTCACGTACATGTAACCTTGCTGCCTCAAGCCATACGTCATCACTCTTGGGACACTGTTCGCAACCTGCTTTTATGAGTTTCCTTGCGGCAACCATACGGCCAGCATGTTCTTCCAGACATGCAGCTGCAATCCAACCAGGGGCGTGTTTGGGATTTGACTTGACGAGCGAATCAAACAGCATGCGGGCACGCTTGATATCGCCGATTTCAGCTTCAGTCTTAAGAACAACGCTATTGAGTGATGTAAGGTAGCCCTTGGGATCGACAGAGGTGGCAGAGCCAGAAGTAGTGGCCGTCCCAGAGATCTACGATGCAATGAGTATGATGCCACGAGTACTATGATAAGCCGAGACGTACTTGATCGAGTTTCAAAGACAGAATCTTATCACGAGCTTGACCGATTTCGACAAAATTGGTCATGGTACCGGTGTCAGCAGGAGTCTCAAAACCATTGGCTTGTTGTTGTCGAGTGTCCAACGAATTCTCGTATTCAGTCTTGGATCGGTCACCGACAATGATGCTGTCAGGGACGACAAAAGTCCTTTCGTCTTTTCGCCGTTTCTTCCTCGTAAGATTACCCACTTCTGGTATGCTCTCCCACTCCTGGTCGGTGACGACGGACAAACCACGCTTCAGGTCAGCGAACTGTTGTTGAATCTTGGGGCGCTCAGCTCGGTGTTTTGCAAGTTCTGCGTTCTCTCTCGCCTCCCTGAATAGAAAAACAAAGTGAAGTAGTTGAACACGATAAGATGACATAACTAACCGGAAAGCACACACCTGCGTGCACGACGCCGTGAGTCCATCTTCTGGTCGACATCGTCATATATTTTGTCAGCTTCCTCGTCATCCTGTTCATAAGTTGTGCCAGCAAATAGGCCATATTCATTGTCGGGGTCTTGGAATTGTTCCGGATCGATTTCGGGCTCCTCACCGCGCTTAGCTTGAGCCTCGCTGTGCAAAGAATGAGTGAAGTCTTCCAAAGAAAATAGTTCGAACGTACGCAATAACTTCTGCAGATGGACCCTCTCTGGCAGGTCCGATATCTGAACGAGTCGTGAATCCAGAAGCGCTGTTGTAGAATTAGGTTGGGAATTCAATGATATATGAGAGGCACTGACCCTCGACCGAGACCAGCGACATATGATGCCGGAGCTGGCATCGACAAGAACGCAAGCTTGTTTTTATTTGACGCCATCCTGATTAATTAATGGCAACAGAGAAGGCAGGAGCACGTCGTCGTCGATGAGCAGGAAATGTGTGATGACTAAGCAACCTATTGAGATTTGTTCTCCTAATACGTACATCTTGGAATACCCCTAGCAGTAGGTCTCCATATATGTTGCAGGTGCCGTCAGAAGGTAAGTTCACTGACTGCAGCGCACAGTCCTTAAGGGATCGCACAGCTGTAGAAGCGACGCAAAAGAAGTGGTATTTTTCCAGATCAAATTGCACAATATACGTTTGACATGCTCCACTCCAAAATGTGCAACAAGCCACGATGAAAAACACTCAAAGCATAGTTTGCATCAGTAAATATTACAAGAATATAGAGATAAGAAATAGAGATAAAGGCGGGTACGAAAAACGATGCTCATCGCTTGCTTCAACAATTATGGTCGTCGATGAACCATTGCCCGTAGACACCCCAGATAGGCTAACGGTATATCAGCCGACCGAGAAGATAAATGCAGCCCAAATGCACATACGATATTCACACACGAGTCTGCACCGGCGAATTTCCGGTCTAGGAAACGAGCAGGGGTTGTTGCACAAAACTCCTTATAGTCAGCTAGGAACGGCAAATTCTCGAGACGTTGCTCAATGTGCTGTAGTAATGGTCAATTTGGTCAATTCAAGTCACAAAGAACAATACATTGGTTCTCACCCTCTTCTTCGACCCACTTGCGGTACAGCCCTACGAAAATAGTGGTAAGAATGAGTGAAAAATGACATCTTCAACTTACCATATCCTTATATCCACTCCAGTAGGTAACGCAGTCTGGTTCGTCATGGTTGATGGCGAAATGTCCAATCACCGTGCCTGAGCGCTGCATCGAGTCAAACTTTATTATCAAGACTAGTGAGAAATATCGACGAACATCTTCGCATCTAGAGGGCCAGTGAGGCCAGCCATGGACAAACGCCGGGGTGGCCATGCAGATCTTCATCCTATGAGGGTTCCAACGAGAGGTGTTGAGTTCTGCCACGTACTCCTTTGTTGCATAAGTGGTGCAGGATTGAGATTCGATATTGGTCCAAGCAATCTCATTGAGGGGCACAAATGAGAAGAAAACGATGGAAAACACCCCAAAAATGAGCATGGCTCCGAGAATTGTAAAGAAGCAACATCCTGGGCCACGATGACGTCGTCGTCCTGTTGGAAGGAGAGGGTCAACTTCATTGTACCTGAAGAGGAATATCAATAGCTGCATCATAATTTCATGCACTACGCATCGTGCCTTGAATAGATACTAGTTGCCACCTCTATCAAACATTGAAAGGAATAGGCCAGAATGAACGCTTACATGGTCCTAGAATCGGGTATCGTTGGTACTACAATGTGCATCGGGGGCCGGCAATGTCCATGATGCCTATGACAATCATAACTGTGTGTGTGTCCTTGAGGAGCGAAGTGAGATGTTTGTGGCATTGGAGCATGATGCTGGTACGGCGGAGGAGGGTGACTAGTAAAGTCACTAAATGTAACCGCGAAGAGCTCAGCATCCAGTTATCATTGCAGCCCTGTAATCTCACCTAGTAGAATGTGACATCGTGTCTCTACTGTCCTTGGTAGATACTAGATAGTTAAGAGACGCCAGTGAGCTGCGCCGCAAGGCTTTCGGGTCGTGTCACCGTCTCGTGTGGCGGATGCACTAAGAAGAAAGTCCCAAAAAAGGCAAGTAATGCTTCAAGATCCGGAACACCCAGTGCGGCAACATACCCCAGATCAATTATCGATGTGCTCGAGCCCCATATCCTAGCGCAGAGTACTTGGGCATTGAGATTGACTAGCTTTGAATAGCACCACCCAACCTGATTTGTTCCGGGTCCCCCAATCCAGCTGAGCAGTCGTGTGCAGTGCGAACCATAAATATTGAAAAGGTATATTGAGAAATGATGGTCTAGCATAATTTTAAATAGAAACACTAGATAGTGCCAAAGAAGAGTAGCGGAACCCTAGAATGCACACAAGAGCTATCTTTGTGTATTTTAAATCGTGAGGAATTGACTGTCTAAAAGGTAATTCGTGACGAGACATGGAAAGGAAACAGGTTTCAAGGCGAACTTATCTACCAATGACGCATGCAACTAGCTCACAGCAATCCCGGCACAAACCAGAATTTTACTTTCGCAGCATATGCATCCCACTCTGATGTGGATAACTTACGGAGCTCGCCATCCTCTGCGTATGCACGGCTCACACCTACTGACAACGCCCAACCCCACCACGTAACCCCTAACAATGCGGAGCTCACAGGTCCGAGGATGCCACATTCGTTTGCCCAGCTCCCGGGAGTTAGATGCGAGAAGGCAATCCCTGCAACCAATAATAAGGAGCCTGTGTATGCTGGGTGCCGGACATATTTATAAAATCCAGATGTCACGAGCTTGTGCTCAGGGTACATGGTGAGATCGAAAGTGAACAAGTGGCCGAGCTCGTGGAAACAGCGCACGCGGATGAACATCCCGAGAACAGACATCATGATTCCGAGCAAGAACAAGGGAGTGACTAGATTTTGCGTGCGTTGTGCGGGACATAATGCCGAGTCGAGATGGCCTGACAGCTGCGTTGATAAAAACGATCCACCAAGATAGTGGAATGTCGAAATTGCTTCATATGCAGCGCTCAGCCATAGAATTATTGTGTGGAACTAAATAAAATACGATTAATCAGACACGACAGTTACAAAATCACTAGCTTACCTTGAAGATCAATGGAGCTATTTGTAAAACGGATGCCTCTTCAGTGTGATAACGCAATTTTTCTGGCGTTTTATTGGGTGGAGTAAATGCGATCTGGTTGCAGAATGCTTGTACAAGGACAAGGGAAGAGCGCAGAAGAAGAGACATTGCGAGCTATGCTGGGTTACCGAGTGACCGAGTATGAGATGCCTTTTATATTGGAGACGGATATACAGTGCGGCACAACAGCACGGACCATACATTCACGGGGGGTTAGCCAGCAAAGTATGTCAACCAAAGTTCAAAACCAATTCAAGCTGTGACTACGGGTTCGTATCGACAGCTATCAAGCCGAGGAGGTGTGGCTTTGCAAGTCCCGCGGTGTGTTGTGCTATAGACCTTATCTAGATCGCATGCATTATAAAAAGCCCAGCAGACTGGTGAGCACCCCATTGGAATTGATGAGTATGCTGAAGAAAGTTTCTGCCAGATTTGTGTCCGCGGAAAGTGGGCAGTTGAAACGTGCATCATGTCTCGTTTTGGATGATGGCGGACGATGAGATGAACCGCGTGCTTGGTGCGTCCAGTGGCAAAGCCTAAGCACCAGCTAGCCTGAGTATATGGTATAATATGGAACATCTCCAATAGTAGCCTAGGGCGAGTGAAAAGCTGTAGTAAGCTGTGATTTCTTCGTATATCAAAGGGATTTGAATGCGCGCACCGGTCAATTAATGAAAGCCTGCGCAACAACCTGCAACAACCTAGTTGTCCAGTAAGACTGCTTCTCTGTAATGTTGAACGTTGTCAACTTGTTGTGGCCGCATCTGTGACTCACTATCCAATCTGAGAGTCACGACTCACGAGCTGTCACGAGTTTGAATCCGGAGATTTCCAGCACTCACTGCGATTATCATTCCCAGCACAGTTGAACCATCGTGCCGATCACTCCAATGGCAGACTTGAATTGGTGTCCCTCCTCATGGAAATCAAGGCCAGCCGCTCAGGTGGGAATGTCATCGTCCAGGTTTAGCTCAATAGATGATGAAACGTTTGATTTACACTGTATCAGATGGTGGATTACCCTGACCAACAGCATCTCGAAAGGTCTGTTGTACACGTGTAATTGACATCCATAACTTACTACAAAATTGAACAGAGTTTTGGCGAAAATAAATGCTCTACCCCCTCTCGTAACACCCGCAGAAGTCGGTGCCCAGTCCGAACCACTTTACCTGCTGCTGTTCCTTACCGTGACTACCTTCTAGATCGAGCGCCTTCGTTTTCAGTTAGCTGCCGTGCAGCGGAACGAGGCCTTCTTACTCCATGCGGGAGATTGCGCAGAAAGTTTTGACGCCTGTACCCAAGTGAGCTATTTCATTCTCAGTTGGGCGTTCTAAGTGTTTGGAAGCAAAACATATCAGCAAAGATCGGGTTGATACTTTCGTTTTCTCTCATACTCATTTGGGGTGGACGTCTCCCAGTGGTGCGTTGAAGATACATGTCATAATGAACGATTGGACTCTCTGTGCATATTCACACAATGCATTTTCGCAATCCAGGTACGGATCGGGCGCATCGCTGGGCAATATGCCAAGCCCAGGAGCAGCAAGACAGAAACAATTGACAACAGGGAGGT
The DNA here is from genome assembly GCA_000827255.1 of Suillus luteus UH-Slu-Lm8-n1. Taxonomy (NCBI): domain Eukaryota; kingdom Fungi; phylum Basidiomycota; class Agaricomycetes; order Boletales; family Suillaceae; genus Suillus; species Suillus luteus. The sequence continues at coordinate 24,448 of KN835428.1, forward strand.
TTTGAGTTTCCGGTGTGCAATGGAATTTAGACATTGAGTCAGACATCACCTGACACCAATTCTTATTGCAGTGGTGATAACGTTAATGGGTATAACGAGAGAACCTCTATTTTGACTGAAACTAAACTTATAGCAGACTTGGTCCTGATGATCGAACCCCAGACCCTGAAAGGCTCCTCAGGTTTGTTCTTAGCTGCCTTATCATAGGAGACATGAACATCCTTCCCCATATCAGTGCCTACTTTCATTCCACCGCTACCCTCAATTACGTCCGTGGCCTCCTCACATCCGGATTTGCTTCATTGCATCACCCACGGGACTGGTCACTCTCACATGTCCGTTCACCAGCATTACGGTCAGTATATCATCGCATAGGTTCTTGCATCCCTGATCTTGGATATTGTCTTCACCGCAGGAGCGAGTTTGCAAAAATCACTCAAGGCCTTTCTGACGCGCTTGACTTCAGCCACACGATAGGTGCTGATTCATGTAGGGAAAGTGTACCCTTTGACCGGGGTGGTGGTCGAAGTGTTCTAGGCGAGGTTGATTTCTACACGAGGTCAGCACCCTGATGGCTTGGCACAGTGTGGCGGATGAAGTTAATGGCATTGGAAATTGTAGTCATGAAGGGTTAATGCTGGACTGGGAGCAAGCAATGACACGGGAAGCCGACATCGCTGTGTCAGGGCCGTCTCCGAAGGAAAAGGTCTTCTACAATACTTCTGCCCACTTTCTATGGATAGGTGATCGTACGCGACAACTGGACGGCGCCCATATCGAATATTTCCGAGGTATCCGCAACCCCATCGGCATCAAAGTTGGACCTTCATTAGAAACTGCGGAGCTAATCAGGCTCCTACAAAGTATGTATAGGACGTATATCTCGTAGAACATACTTATCGCATGCCTCTTCATAGTCGTAAATCCAAATAAAGAAAGTGGCCGCGTGACGCTCATCACCAGGTATGGTGCAGGAAAAGTGCGTTGTTCATTTCAGACTGTCTCCAACAACTCTTGACCAATCTGTCAAGATCGGTGACCACCTCGCTGGCCACATCGAGGCCGTTAAGCTATCTCGACACCCGGTTACGTGGGTGTGTGATCCCATGCACGGAAAGTGCGCTTATATCCTCAATGATGTGGAACGCGAACTGAGCCATCCCAAGCACACTTACTTCCCGCAGCGGCTTTAAAACACGTAACTTTGGAACTATCATAAGTGAGCTGACTTCCTGTATCAGTATCCACGCTGCATGTGGTTCTCGGCTCGGTGGAATCAGTCTTGAGTTCACAGGCGAACTTAATGACGAAGGCTTCAGCGTGACTGAGTGTCTTGGTGGAAGCATGGAGCTCAACGAGGAACAACTGGGGCTCAGGTACCAGGTGGGCCGGACTATGTTCGTATTCGATCATTCTTCTTACCCTCAACCTCAACGAAGTCGTTCTGTGACCCCCGACTCAATTTCGAGCAATCACTTGGTATGGCGAGCCGGATTTAAGTCAAGATGTAGTTTCAGTTGACAAATTTCACAGACGTCGCCTTCCTTATATCGAACTTTTTCAAGGAGGAAAAGCTTGGTGACAAAGGAGAAAACGGTATCTATGCCGCCCTTGGAGGAAGAAATGCAGTCTAATAGTAATGTGACGGAAATTGTGAAATCATGTTATACAGCTATATGTGCCCGTGATACAGCAACAACAATACAGTGGGTGAAATCGATGATTAGTACTATGAAAGATCGAAGCCAGCGCCCGAGGAGATTGCCTGCAGGAGCTTATCGTGAAGCTTTCTTTCGCTTGTATATCTGGGCAGCTGATTCGTGACAAGTCAGTTACGCTATGAATGTCAGCACAAGGTATTTCACCTTTAGAAGGTTTACGCAAGTGCTTGAAGTTGGTAATCGGTGCTCGTCACTCCCTGCGTCGCGTATAGCAAAGAGAGGGTTTAGCTGCTTAAAGCCTCTGAAAAATAATGAGTGCCTGCAATAGCAAGTAACAAGGGAAAGGGGTGGAGACTATGAACTCACAGAAGTGGTGGTCGACTACAGCTTGTGACAAATCTCAAGAACAATCGTCGCTGTTCCTGATCGAAATCCTCCAAAACCTACATATGGCGGTTAAGATTGATAATACGATCGCAGTTCTTGAAGATACGGACCTTCCAGAAAGCCTGTATAGTGGGTTCGTCATTATCATACAAGCCCCCGTATTGGGTATGCGCCCTCAAGTCCTGCACATCTACAGGTGCGTTCACGCCGCCTAGCAATATCTGAAGCTCCTGCTGATTGAACATTCTAGAGGGAGCTACATCAATGATCGGCAAAGTTGATTTAACTGCAACATACCGAAGCCATTTTGGGTCTATCATATCAGACAGACCCTCAAAGAACGCTTCGCTCTGGAGCCTGATCTGCTTGCTCAGCCTGTAGTGAGAAGTAAGGTAAATGTATTGCAGTCGGTTCTCTCGGGTGACCGGGACATTGCTGCCGTCTGGTATGAGGTCTACAGCTTTGGCAACCCCAAACTCTGACGGCATCCCACGTAAGAAAAAACTATAATCCGAGCGCATAAGTTGGAAACAACTAACCTTCGATTGCAACGGTGAAGTTCAATGCGAGTTCTTCCACATCTCCGGTGTAGTTTTTGAGGAATATGAGACCCTGGTACAAATCAGGATCGAGAGAAGCAAGGTCGTCCAGAAAACTTTGTTTGTCCAGCCACTTTATCGATGATCAATAACGTGGCAGCTGATTATCAATGACACGGCAATTACCTTGGCCAGGAAAAACCCTGCGAATGCGACCTCGACAAGGATACCCTTATAGAGCGCTTTGCCCAGAATTCGTCCGATGAAGCGATACCAGTTCAAATTGTGCGCTGCATCGGATATGAACGTGAGTGTGAGTATCAAAGAACAGACTGCGGACAACGTACGTTCTGTGGCATATGAGTGGGGATTAGGGTAAATCTCATTTCTTTTATTCGCCAGCCATAGTCCACGGTCAGTGTCAAATACTTCCTTGCACAGGGAAGTAAAAAACTCCTTAAACACGCCACCGCCGTCAATTCCGGCCCTAACGAATAGCCATTCTCATCAGTATCTGTACATTGGACAAATTTTATGCTTTATACGCACTCGGGCTCTCCAAACTGATCGATGAATGTTATCGCAATCGGGGCTCTCAAATCTGCTTCAGCCAGTCTGTCGTACCCATCTTGCGCGATATGGCCTCTGCGGATGGATACATCGATCCGGCCACGTGCGTCTCTACTGCGGTTCCACTTATCGTTTTCTACGAAGCGTCGGAAAATCAGAACACGAGTCTCGAATTGAATAGCAAACGGAATATTGTTGAGGATCCCAAGCCGAGGGGAGAAGAGTGAGAGTTGTCTCTTCGTCAAGGCACGCGGTGCGGAGGACTCATCGAGTTGCCGTTCTTCGAATCTGTGAAAATGTCGGTCAACTCAGGTTAGGATGATAGACTCATAAGTGCAACGCACACAGCAGCATCTATGAAAGAGTTCATGTCGATCTGAGAGCTTACATGCCAGTGGTTCTCGGGCATGAAAGGTTTGCGTGAGCTGAAAGGCACCAAGTTGATATGAATCACTGAGCGACTGCAATAATTATGTTGACTTACTCCCGTGCATGTATAGCTTGCAGACATTTCGTTATCTTGTCTCGCACACCTACCCAACGGAGATTCAAACCAGGCACGCCGCCCTCCTGGATCTTCGTCTGGTCATCCCGCCAGTAAAGAGCAAACGCAATGTTAAACAATGCGCGAGAAAAGGCCACCAGTTCGTCCAAAGTCAACGACGTCCGGGAGTTGGAGAAAAATTCGTCATCACCCATCGTCAAGAGAGAGTGAGTGTAAAGCTCAGTGAGGAGTAGTAGAGGTGGCCACGCCGACGCCAGCGATTGGTCTTGATTATCATCAGTATGATTCACCCAAAAAGTACGAAGACGGACCCATCAAAAATGACATATTTTCATCTTTTCCAAGTGGAGAGTTTCGTACATAATCACGGTAAATTTCACGCACAAGCCCACCCCCTCCATATAGCAGTAGTGTGCTTAGTATTTTGTCCTTCCGGGTGGGCCATACGGTGCACAAGTTAACAAGCCATGATACAAGATCTGGAAGTGCGCCACGATTATGTTGAGCTGCCTTCAGCAAGGCATTCAAGTGTGCAGGACTCGGAAGGGTCTGCAGGCGCTTCTGTGTCCGAGGATCCAGCGGGGGCAGCCTTGGTGTCGGTGCAAACGATTCAACAACTGCGACTTGCGGGTGTTCTGAGTCCGAATCTTCATCGTCGGCCCAAGACATTGCCGGGGCGCGGGCATCGGATACTGATGATGGATCGAGCGCGTGCACAGGGAGGATGCTCAGTGAAGCGGTCATGAGCTGGAGATATGTTTCAAACGACGAAAGAGGTAGAATCGCGTATCTTGGGGAGGTAAAAGCGGACAGGTTGGCTATAAGATGCACATGAGATTGGAGAGGGATTGTGGAGACAATGTCAGCAATAGAAGTCGACAAAACCGATAATGAAGATAGAGGAAGTTTCGCGGAAAGGGCTGTGAGTGACGAGATCGGAATTCGATTTGGAAGAAGTGGGATCGTGAGTATATGTATAGCGAGCGACTGAAAACACTGCAAAAATGCCTCTGACGAGCGTTCTAATGTGTTGAGCGGGCGATATATAAGTTCCACAAAAAAGGGCAGGGTTGGGGCATTCTTGATCTCCGGACCCTGTGGACAATATAAAAGATATGGAGAAAATGGGGCCAAGGAAACTCACAATAGTTTGTATTGAACGGGCGAGATATTGATACAAATCATGCCTGACAGCATATTCGGTGATGTCCACAGTGAGCTGATTACCGGAGAATCCCAATACTTCAACAGCAGATGCCGGGTTCAAGAGAGTGCACAAGACTTGAAGGCATGAGACAGCGCTTTCGGATCTGGATCATGTCCGAGTCAGCTCAGTCAAGAGATAGATATGATGTATTAAAACCTTGGGCGATCAGAAACAGAGCGTAGGAGTAGGAAGAAAACCTGGCGCATTAATACAAGCCAGTGTTCTTGATCACGGCCATGGGCAAGGCCAAATAGCAAACCTAGATGAACAATAAGCTGGTCGAAGCATGGCGTCATACAGAAGCTGTATACCTCGAGAAAGGACTTCGGCAGCCCACCCATCAAGGAATTCGGTGTCTGGTCCGATGAGGACGAGGCACCGGAGGCCAGTGAGACCTGTGATATCCCCTGCGAACTGTTCACGAAGTTTCTGGCGCACCCTTCTGGCGTCGGTGATGCCACGCCACCAAGCCTGGATTGCAACTGCACTCTCTTGTCGTTTGCGAGCGGTTTCCCTCTCGACTCGGCGAGCTCTGGCCTGATTCAAGATAGCTGCTTGAGAGGTAGTGGCCGAGCTCGATCCACCAAGATTGATCTGGCGGCGCCTTTCGTCCCCAAAGAGTGGTAGCATATCCTGTAGTTTTGAAAAGTTTGCGTGCTTGAATATTTGTCTGCAGAATGTAGTCTCGCCCGCTGTCAGGGTAACTGGATGTACTACCAGTAGTAGTAGCAATTTAAGTACTGTGTAATCATTGGTGCTGGTGGTACGCGTGCCCGCTTGGTCAGCGAATAAACCCTAACCCTAAAATGGGTCTTGAATTCAGGCCATGTTTCGACAATTTTACCACATTTCGCGGCTCGCCACCAGTGAAATTACATTCGAAGAATCGAAATGTAATCTAGAGCGTTCCAGGCTAGCTAGGTTAGTAACAACGTTGCCTCCAATAAAATAATTCACTGCTCGGTGACAGTATGGACGGCCTCGTACAAAATTTCGATCTATACCCAATATGTTTGATACGGTAGTAATGAATGAAGTTGATGCTTGAGCCGAACATCAACATCATTCATTACATTGTCATTACTACTATCAAACGTTGTAACTTCTGCTATCATTTTGCTCACACTAGGCCCTGCCTATAACTTGCATTGTAGGACCGGCGGGCGGCATCGAGCATGTTTTCGCCTTTGTCGCAATTGTTCCCAATCAGCAGCTTTCAGTTAGGATTCACGACCTTCTCACCCTCTCATGCATCTATTGCCAGGCTCGATGTCATCTCAGTTCCACTCGCAGATTTGCCTCTTGGAGTACACAAAATCACACGCTCGTTGACTCACGAGGTTGTATGCCCGCCACCCTCTCTGCATCCATCCTCAGACGACCCTCAGCTAGCTTGGGAGGCCAGATATCCCAAGGGCTCATGCAGCCCGACAACTGAAATTCCTGGTGGATTGGGATTTTATCTCGGTGGTCCTAAAGAGATCGTATCATTGTTGGATCAAGGCGCAAAAGAAGCAGTTTTTGGATATCGGGTTATGTTTGAGAAGGGTTGGGAGTGGGTCAAAGGAGGGAAGTTGCCAGGAATGTGTGCGTGTACTCGATTAGGCCTGGCCTTGAATGAAATATTGATGTACAATGGTAGATGGTGGCATCGGCGACGCCGCCTATAGATGCACTGGTGGACGGCAGAACGATCGTTGCAAGTGCTTTGATGTTCGTCTCATGTGGAGGTGAGTAACACCCACTCATCTCTCATCTATTTCTCGACATCTGCCTAGGTATGATGGGAAAGGAGAAATTTACGCCTATCTACCTATGAACGAGACAAATTCAAACGCACTCCTTGCGGTCCCCCCCTACTCCAAAGCCAACCCTGATTATGGGGTTTCAGTCGGAATCGGCGCATGGACCTTTGAGCCAGGTGTTTGGACGACTATCGCACAACGAGTTAAACTTAACGATATCGGCAGAGCTGATGGTAAGGCGTTGTGATTGCTGTGGTAATACTAAGTCTTGTATCCTAGGAGAACTCCAACTCTGGATTAACGGCGAATGCGTGATCCACGCAAAGGGGCTTATTTTCCGAGAGGATGAGGCATCCCATATCAAGGGCATGCATTTTCAGACGTTCTTTGGAGGTGCGCGAATGCTTCTGTTGCTTGTTGTCAGGCAAATGCTGTTCGTCGCAAACTGGTTTCTCATAGTATTGTCGCTCAGGACACAAATCTGATTGGGCATCACCCAAAGACCAGCGTGCTTGGTTTTCTGACGTCTCTGGAGCTATCATTCGTTGATATATCTCTGAACGAGCTTTGAGTTGTTTCACGTCCTACACGTATATGTTTCTAGTAAGCCATTTAACCACCTATCTTGACTGATCGACTCCGCTCCCTTTTGACTTTCTTTCGTTTGTCATGACACGCATGCAGTACACCTTCCAGTTTATTTTTGAATGTGCCCTGAGTCCATTCAAATTTTCATTATGTGCTGCCAAAGTGTTGGTTGCGGCAGGTCACAGTATATGTAGGTATCACCAGACATTCATTACAACAATACTACAACAAGCGGTTCGTAGCTGCCCCAACCAGAAAACGTGGTGCGTACAGTAAGCACACTGCTCGTATTCACCTTGTGCAATACTTTTCCCTCCACAGTACGGCCCAGTAGCACACAGAGGTAGTCTTTCTGAGGATAAAGCACACCGACTTCCTCGCCGTGGCGCAGACCTCGTTCATAGTTGACTATTCCCAGCGCAAACTCACGATATCTATCTATCGAGCGAGAGGTCTGTACGATCACTGGATCAAATGGAACAGTGTTCGTGAATCGAGGTACGATGAACCGAAAAGTCCCGTCATGTTGTGGCTCTAACTTGCCAGTGACAACCGCGAGCTTGATCTGCAGGCCTTGGCGCGTCAACATAAAGTTGTTATCACCGTGTACCTCCCGATTTTGCTCATCTTTCCGCTTCTCTGGAAATTTAGATGCATCGAATGGGCAGTAACAGCGTGGCGATCGGGGAATGGCAGCGCTATAGCTGGAAGATGGCCCCGCCCACGCAAAAATATCCCACTCATCGCATCTCTGGATGATGACCTCCATCAAACGATGGAAGGCCCATTCTCCTTCCCCGTATGCAGTCGGCATGCTAACATCGAAGATACCAATAAGGGAGTATGCCGCATCTTCAACCCTGGTTGTCATACGTTTAGACGCCCATTGCATCTTTTCACGAATCTGAGTTGGCCCAGGGGAGAAATGTTGGAGGTCTTCGATTGAAATACCAGTTATTGTCGATATGTCGTTCATGAGTTGAACGTCGTGCTTGTCGTTTGGCAGGCCCGTGTGGCACAGAGGTTCCCAATCCCTGCCGAAGAATTTAATCGAAAGGGGTGCGAGGAGTTCCTGTAAAGTCCACCCTCTCGTAAACCAAGGGTCATTCTTCATCTCCTGCGCATCCAATGAGCCTGCAAGGTGCACAATGCAGAGATGTGCATCACGATACCACCTGAACATCGAGCGTATAGCTTCATCGAGCTCCGTGCTGTTCGATTTGTCGATGCAGCATGTATCCGACCACACCAACAGGCATCCCAGTTCCCTCGCCTTCTCGCAGAACTTCGACAGCTTCTGAAACCCATCTTTGCCATAATCCCTTCCGTGACGGATATCTTGAAAAGTGGGTTCTCCCTCGCGTAACCATCGGTGCGAAAAGATAGCATACTTGAGCGCAGGTTTGACCAGCTCACGTATAGCATCATTGGAGGACTGTATCTGGTTTAGTTCGTCACCGAATGGTATTCTTGGCTTGAAGAGTTTGCTCAACTCTCCGCGCCCCACTATTCTCATCTCCGAGTCCCCAATATACAACAGATGAGTCGGCATATGGTTGGTCACATAATAATCAAATAACTGTACCATCACCGCACTGCCCACATTGCCCGGACACGAATGAAACAGTACCCCATCTCCTCCTCGACTGCCCTTCATACCGTCGAGACCGTCATGCCCTAACCGCAGCGCTCGGACGTAAAGCTTCTTCCCTACCCTTCCTTCTATCCGACCCCCTAGCCACTCAACCTCTCGTTCGATTCCTCAATGCCACTGGACGATTCCGAAAGACATTCGGTGAGATCCCGATACCTCGCCCACTCCCAGACCAACGCAGATAGTCCCTTAGCAGATTTAATGTCTCAACAGACACACGCTCAGAATCACACCCCACCCCATCCACCCTACAACTCCACCCTCCTTTAGTATCATCACCTCGTTCCACACAACCCTCATACTCACTTACACGGAATC